>JARUPZ010001336.1:0-21668 GCA_031213475.1 Nereocystis luetkeana
AGTAGTGCTACTAGTATAATACTGGCTGTAATACGAAGCCATTACCAGCACTGCTGAATGTCTGCATGCAGGCGTGCATCTGCTTCCATTCCTTACCGCAGCAGTAACACTGATGTACCGTTATCATGAAGTGCATCACGACTGTATGTACCTTGGTAATGTGAAGGGGGAATCCTTGTAACAGTAGTAACTACTGCTGTTACTGCTGTACTGCTGTAGTTCATACTTGGTACGGTTTGTACCTGGTAACTGACAAAAAAATATGATAGCGCTGGCCACTGGCTGGTTCAGTCCGTAGCGACTATACCGTCGTCAAAACCAGTATTTAGTGTACTGGATTGCAGCAGTATACTGGCCGAGCGAAGCGAGTAACACCAAGCGAAGCCAGGCAACCAAACACCCCCCCTCCCGGCTGGCGAGAGCGTCCCGCTGGAGGCGCCGCCGGAGACAAAAAATGTATGCGTCTTCGATCTATTTCCCATCCATCACAATCGCAGTTGTTCTAAACTGCGTTGGCCGGGGGTGGTTGTGGTCACCGACCCAGAAGAAACCGAGAACGAAATCAAGAAAAATCCATGCCACGTGTGGCGATGATGTGACGATCCTCAAGTTACTGGTATTCGCACAGGTACGATACGTGATAAAATCGCTCTGATGTGTGATGTTTAACGCTACTCCATCACTCCTACCCTTGCGGCACAGGGCAGTCGTAGGCTCTCGCAAGCGAACAAAACACAAGAAGGCACAGACGAGGCCGCGGGCTCCTCGTCTCTCCTCTCTCCTCCCGAATAGCAATCGATGGGTTTCCGTAATATAATGTTGCGCGTTTCTTGGACGTGCGAAATGAACAACTAACTGGCGAATATACTTGGTGGGCGCCCGGTGTTAAGAAACGTCAATTTGGTGTCCAGGCATAAGGTTTTACTTTTTTCCGACCTAGATCTAACTTTAACGTATAGGAATCAGAGTTGGTCCCACTGTTGAGCTGTGCTGTTTCTTAGCCCAATTTTCTTATTGTTCGAGCCGATATGAGCCTATTTTTCCCAACATAATATTTTTCAACTGCGGGCGCCCACTTATGGGGTCGAACAGTAGATTACTGCTGCTGTGAGAGTGCCCAACCTTGACACAAACACAAAAAATCGAGATGGAGACGGAACTCTACTACTCTGCTCTGCAAGCAAACGCCTCTATGCTTTCTCCTCCCGAAACGCAATTGGTGGGTTTTCGTACAATAATATGGCGTGCTTCTTGGGCGTGTGTAAAAGACTGCTGCTGGCGATTAAATACAATATGATTGTGGGGGTAATGAGCAGATTACGGTTGTTGTCAGTATATTACTACTGCCAGTAGATTTCCGTTGCCAGTACATCCTGTGTGCCAGTATCCAGTCCTAACGAAAAATTAAAAATATCGAGATACTCGTAAAAACGGAGTTCTACTCTCAGACTCTGTTCTGCAAGCAAGTACACACACGAGGTGCTGGCTGTACCTACATAGTATCATAACTACTTGTAGCGCAAGTCTGTGTGTGGGTGATTTGCAGTTTGCAGCGCCCTCCAGCATCTCCGAACCAACACTGATATAGTATTAATAGTACTACTGCTGTTGTACGGTAATCGGTAACCATGCGATGTATCGGTACACCTGTTAGATGGACAACATTCTCGGATGTGCTGAGTTCTGAAAAGCTTCGATATGTGAAGCGCAAAAAAACGCCTACTTGTTGCTGGTACGTACTGTAGTCTACTATTAATAAATACTGCTGCAGTATACGTACAATTAATTGTTCTACTGCTGAGTCTTTGCCTGGTTTATTGTTCGTTCTTTGTTGATCCACATGGAACGGAGAATTGGCTGCCGCGGAGTAAGCGCAACGAGCACAAAAACGCACAACGAGCGTAAGAACAAGTCTTACAAGTGGGTGGCAAGTGGCTGACCCGCCCGACCGTTTGGTTGGGGCAAGAAGCCAGAAGAGCGATCGATCCACGATGCAGAACGCAGGTAATGTGGCATGTATGCTGTCACCGGTGTTCACCATTATTATAAACCAACCGGCAACCTTCGTGCGCAGGACGCAAGACCGGGTGAGTGTGGCACGTGTACACATGGAACACAAGCAAAGGAGAGTCGTCCGTCGTGAAATAAAAACAACGGGAAATTCTTCTCCGTACGTATCATACATCATACCTGGTACACGAGTACGGACGAGTACGTACTATTATTAATAGTAATAATAATAATAATAATAATAATAATAATAATAATAATAATAATAATAATAATAATAATAATAATAATAATAATAATAATAATAATAATAATAATAATAGCACTATTTTTGGATTCACGGCCTCAGCAGCAATAAATTGGTTCTTTTTGTTACAGCACACACCACCAGTCCCCCAGCGGCAGAAAAAGAAAACTCATGCAAGAGGAACATAAGCATCAGCAGCAGTAGTAGTAGCACCAACAGCAACAACAGCAACAGCAACAACAACACCAACAAACAGCAGCAGCAACAACATCAACGACAACAGCAAGCAGCAGCAGCAGCAGGAGCGTGAGAGGGTGAGAGGGTGAGAGGGTAGCGGCGGCACCAGCAGCAGCAGTGGGGGTATCAGCGGCCGTGTTTTTTTTCGCCAGCAGCGACAAGAGAACTTTGGTACGCATGATGTACAGATACGTACTGCTGTACCGGCGAACGAGTGAACGGTGAACGGTTTATCGTTACGATGTTTCGATGATACCTCGTGCACTCCCGGTCCGCTGATATCGTATGACACATGGATGATCATACGGGCTGCGCAAGGCGCAAGAAGCGCCTGCGCATATCCCCCGAATTCATTCAGCCGAACAGATATAATCTATCGATGTTGAGGCCATCCAGCTTTGACTATAAATCGCTTGTCATTGACCACTCGCACGAGCTCAGAGGGAAGCCATACACCAGGTACGTAGAGGTACGCGGTGTTAGCCTCGATCTAGGAGCTGTCGGCGCATGGAACAGCAGTCACGTAGAGTCGTCGAAAAATCGAAAAATCGACAAATAATCGTGCGTCGCAGACAACCACTGCTTATAGCTACTACTGCTGTACTGCTGTACAAACGTTTTTTGTTTTTTGCCTCTGTTTTTACTTGAGGTATTTCTTCCACTCCAGAGTTATTGGAGCCTGTCCTGCGACCACGGACTGCATTGAAGAGTGAGTTAATGTGAGAACAACAACAACAACAACAACAAATCAACACGTTGGAATGTGGGATCGAGGACGTACGGAAACATTCGCTCGCTCGTGGCTCATGGCTCGCGTCTCACCCTGAATGACTTTTCTCCCATATTTCTCCGCGGTAGGCTTGCTGCAGAGAAGGGTCTTACTACACTGTCTGTTGTCTGCTGCTGTCAGTTGAGCCACTCTCACTCCAGGCCAGTCGGTGTGTGAGCACACGTGAGCACAATTTGAGCAATACGACAGAATCTGGGAGTTGCATTTTCTGTCGTTTCGCATTATTATTGAAGATACGATATTTTTGTGTTTTCACGGTTTCACAGCAAGAAGGATGACGACATGACGACCGAACCGACGCGTGGTTTCAGGTTATGAAGTTTTAGACCATGTGCACCTACCTCCTCCCTTCACGAGCACCACAACTTCCAGGTGCAAGCCCTTGTGCGCCGTCTGTTTTTTTCTTGCACCTGGTAGTAACTGGCGGTACGTCGTAAGTATAACGTCACGCGTATACCAGTAATGTATACCAGGTATACGCAATAAGAAGACGATAACAACAAACACCCCCCCCCCCCCTACTGGGACGGGCTCCGAGGCGATTTTCTCTAAAATGGTGGCTTTGGTATCAGGATCCTGGACTTTTCCATAGACGACGCATCGATCGCTCGGCGATTGCTGCACTCTCTCCGTTGTCGAGAAAATCAGATGGGAAATTCGTCCGTGGGGTGTGTGTGATGACTCGATTACTGGGTGTTACACGGACGGACGGTGGCCCCTACTGTTGTGCCTTTCCTTGGTGTGGCGACACTCAGCAGACGATAGATGGTCCAGGGTTTCAAAGCGAGACCTCCCCTTTTGACCCCTGGCCCCGCTTCTGCTGTATGGGGTGTCAACACGACAAAACACCGCCCCCCGATCGCTCTCATCGGCCACCAACAACTCCCTCACCCACACCCATCCAT
Organism: Nereocystis luetkeana; assembly: GCA_031213475.1. NCBI lineage: Eukaryota > Phaeophyceae > Laminariales > Laminariaceae > Nereocystis > Nereocystis luetkeana. Next base: position 4,190 of record JARUPZ010001336.1, read on the forward strand.
GGCCACACCATGCACCATGAACAGTGAGATTTCACCAGCTCCCAATCACGTCGGATTCCTACTATTATTATACCAGGTATTATATTACGGGGGACCATAGTTAATAGGACCGAATATTGTATACCCTCCTGGTAATTAATACCAGGTACCAGGTGCCAGGTAGTTATTACGGGGGACCAAACGTGGCAACGTAGTATCTCTGTGGCGTAGCTTTGTGACCACAGAACTTGTATCTCTTCTAGGATTGAAGAATCGGCACGGACACTGGTTGTGCTGGACAGTGGATGTCGACGGGTAGAAACAACGGTATAATGTGAAGAACGCACACACATAGTTAATAGGACCTATCTATAGTGTACATAAAAATCTATATTTGAACCACATGTATGTTCACTATTACGGTGGACCGTAGTTAATAATAGGACCTGTGGCATATAGGTAAAAAAACTACCAGGTACCATATTTTAGCCATTTTTATTAACAATATTTGGTGCTGATAACTATGGTCCCCCGTAATAAGAATATTTGGTCCTATTAACTATGGTCCCCCGTAATAGTGCTCCTGTAATAAGATTCGTGCTTGTTTACGTCACGCAGGGGCTGCGGCAAGGCTGTGTACTATCACCGTTACTGTTCAACGTGTTCTTCGCTGCTGCGTTACACGTCGTACTAGTACGCTTCAGCCAAGACGAAGCCATTGTAAGGGATTTGGTCCAACTCTGGGAAGCTGGAGTAGTTCGAACAGGGAAGGAGGAGCCATTGGCGTGCGTGCGAAGGTCTGTATGGGGCATGTTGTACGCCGACGATGCAGGAATTGTCTCGAAGTCGGCTGAAGGGCTCGCAAAAATGATGACAGTCATCGTGACTGTCTTCGAAGCAGCAGGCCTCACGGTGTCGGAAAAGAAGACTGAGACAATGGTCCTACAAACACCAGACCGGACAACCCTCGCACCACCGCTCGTCATCGAAGCGGCAGGTCAGAGGTATAAGCAGACGACCCAGTTCTTATACCTAGGCGGCGTTATCCACGAAAACGCTGACCTCTCGCTCGAAATCGACCGACGGATCCGCCTCATGCGAGCATGCCTCAAACGGTTCGGCCCGGAGTTGTATGATAGGACGACCGCCCCCCTTAGCCTTAAAGTCCGAATGCTGAAGGCCGAGGTGATTGAGACCCTGCTGTACGGGTGCGTGACGTGGACCCTCAGAGCGAAACACTTTGCCAAGCTTCGAACGGCTCACCACCAAGTCCTGTTGCGAGTCATTGGCTTCCAGCGCCGACTTCATACTGACCATGCCACCCTCTCGTACGCGAAGGCCCTCAAGATGACACGTTGCGAGAGCATCGAAACGACCATTCGTAAACGGCGGCTCTTCTTTGCGGGGGGCGTGGCACGGCAAAGCAAGGAGCGATTACCCAATCGGGTAATGCTCGGGACGATAGCTGGTGGGGAGAACCCGAGACCAGGCGGACAGTGTAATACTTGGCATAGATGCATAGTCGAAGACCTTAGGGAGTTCCGAGCCACCGAAGGGTCAACGGAAGTTGCCCCCTTGGTGTTTGGAGTTGAGACCGCGTTGTGGCCCACTGCAGCCAAAAAGGTGGGGAAGTGGTACCGGGGGATCCTTGAAGCAGCCGAACGGTTCATGGTGAGGTGGCACGAGGCTGAGGCTGAGATGAGTAGACAGCGCCGCGCATCCGCCGTGGATGGTGCCCAAGGGAACGGGGGGGGAGGGGGCAACAGGAGAAGTGGCATAAAGCCCGACCGAGGGAATGCGGAGAGGGGGGGGAACAGGAGGGGTAGAAGGGAAACGGCGGTAGACGAAAGTAGGAAGGAGATGGCAGACAGGGTAGCAAGGCACCAAGTCGACTAGGAAGTAGAATATGACCATACTACTAGTGCTACCAACTGGTGCAGCTGGCTCGAACGTGGTCTTTCCTTGTCTTCTCTTTTAGTTTTGTTTTTTTTCTTTCTTGCGCTGACTCTCCGTGATTTTCATTTCATTTTTTCTCTTCCTCTTCCTTTTCTGATTGATAAGCCGTACTCAAGGAGCCGTGTGGCGTGGTTGGAAGACGAACCTGCTCTGCTCGGCTCGTATTGTCTGACGCCAAGGGGCTGGGCATAGTTGACGAACGCAGGGCGGAGACGGCAGTCTGGGTAGCAAGGTACCAGGCGGATTAGCAGGGAGAACCTGGCTATACTACTCGTACCACAAGCTGCTGCCGCCACCTGGAAGGTGCTTTGGGCTTTGGTCTGCCTGTTATTTTCCCTTTGTTATTTTTCCTTGTTACTTTCTCCTTGGTTCTTTGTCTTACTCTGTTCACAAGCAGTGGTGTTTTTTGTTATTTCTTCTTTTTTCCAGCTCGTTCTTTTTCAAGTGTTGGCCACCTCGCCTGCGGGGGGGGGGGCACGACAGATTGTTTCTCTTAGATTTTGCTTTCATTTTTCTTCTTTTTCTTTTTCGATTTGTCTACCTTGTTTTTGTTTTCTCTTTGATTGTTTCTTTTCGTTTCACTATTTCATAGATTGCGTATGTCGTGCCTGTCGTATCTAGTATGATGACATGGCTTTGCATTGCCCACTGCAGTTCACACTGCACACGTGGCAACGTAGTATCTCTGTGGCGTAGCTTTGTGACCACAGAACTTGTATCTCTTCTAGGATTGAAGAATCGGCACGGACACTGGTTGTGCTGGATGTCGACGGGTAGAAAGAACGGTTTAATGTGAAGAACACACACACACACACGTCGCCATTTATGAATTCCTTTATAACTACATAGTACAGCAGTACATCAACAGCCAACAGCAGTAGTCACGTCAATGCCTCAACCACTACATACAGCAGTACAATATGTACCCTGATACTATTTAATATGAACAGCAGAATAGGATTACCTGGTATAAATAGTGGTACCAGGTAGTAGTTATTCTAAAACTACAGAGTAACAACTATTATACCTGTAAAAGATCAAAGTAAAAACTACGTCTACGTCTTGCGACGTGCACGCGTGCAGCAGCGTTCGTGTTTTTTCGTGAAAAGGATGTAGGTCGGCCAAAATTGCTGCGTGTGTGTGTGTGTGTGTTCTTCACATTAAACCGTTCTTTCTACCCGTCGACATCCAGCACAACCAGTGTCCGTGCCGATTCTCCAATCCTTGAAGAGATACAAGTTATGTGGTCACAAAGCTACGCCGCAGAGATACTACGTTGCCACGTGTGCAGTATGCACTGCAGTGGGCAATGCAAAGCCATGTCATCATACTAGATACGACAGGCACGACATACGCAATCTATGAAATAGTGAAACGAAAAGAAACAATCAAAGAGAAAACAAAAACAAGGTACCTGGTAGACAAATCAAAACAGAAAAATAAAAAAATGAAAGCAAAATCTAGGAGAAACAATCTGTCGTGCCCCCCCCCGCAGGCGAGGTGGCCAACACTTGAAAAAGAACGAGCTGGAAAAAGGAAAAAAAAAGAAAATAAGAAAAAACACCACTGCTTGTAAACAGAGTAAGACAAATAACCAGGGAAAAAAAAATAACAAGGAAAAATAACAAAAAAAGGGAAATAACAGGCAGACCAAAGCCCAAAGCACCTTCCAGGTGGCGGCAGCAGTTTGTGGTACGAGTAGTATAGCCAGGTTCTCCCTGCTAATCCGCCTGGTACCTTGCTACCCAGACTGCCGTCTCCGCCCTGCGTTCGTCAACTATGCCCAGCCCCTTGGCGTCAGACAATACGAAACGAGCAGAGCAGGTTCGTTATCCAACCACGCCACACGGCTCCTTCAGTACGGCTTATCAATCAGAAAAGGAAGAGGAAAAAAAAAAAAAAAATGAAAATGAAAATCACGGAGAGTCAGCGCAAAAAAGAAAAAAAACAAAACAAAAAGAGAAGACAAGGGAAGACCACGTTCGAACCAGCTGCACCAGTTGGTAGCACTACTAGTAGTATGGTCATGGTCTACTTCCTAGTCGACGTGCCTTGCTACCCTGTCTGCCATCTCCTTCCTACTTTCGTCTACCGCCGTTTCCCTTCTACCCCTCCTGTTCCCCCCCCTCTCCGCATTCCCTTGGTCGGGCTTTCTGCCACTTCTCCTGTTGCCCGCTCCACCCCCGTTCCCTTGGGCACCATCCACGGCGGATGCGCGGCGCTGCCTACTCATCTCAGCCTCAGCCTCGTGCCACCTCATCATGAACCGTTCGGCTGCTTCAAGGATCCCCCGGTACCACTTCCCCGCCAGTGTTGCAGCATGTCTTTTTGCGGCCACCTGCTATTAATATTAATTCGAACCAACAAAAAATCACGATTCGTGACGTTTCGGCATGGCAAACCACAGTATCACGATCCGTAATATTTCAGTTACCATATATATATATATATATACCAGGTATATAATAACGAAAAACTGAAACTCGTCACGTTTGGCAATATTTCTAAATTAATTGTAAAAATTAAAATATTTATCATCCACAACGCGTCGGTCGGCGGTTTTGGCTGGTGGAGCCAACTCTCGCGAGAGTGGGCCACGGCCAGGTCGGGCCGGGGCGACGGTGCCTGACCCGGCCCGTGATGTATTCGAATCACGGCCCGAAGCCTGACCCAGCCTGCGAGATTCCAATCTCACCGACTTTCGGTCAAGCCCGGTCCACGAGAATCCATCGAACGGGCCGTCAGCCCGGCCTGGCCTGCGGCATTCTCAGATAATTCTCGCTTCGGTCTTCGAGCCGTGGTTCCTCCTCCCCGAAATTTCGAGGCCACAACGTGCTCGTTAGCCAGCGCCCACAGCGGTGTCTTTGGGTAGCCGCCCGTTGTCCACAAGCGGCGTACGATGCACAGTTTGCCATGTGCCCCTATACCGGCCTTCGGATACCGTTGGTTCGCGTGGGTTGCGTAGTGCCTCAATCAGGCGTATTTCGAGACCCGACAAAAAAGTCTCGAATCAATCGTGATTTCGTTTTTTTTTTTTAGGTCAAAGCTAAAAGAAAAAGCGTCATGAATCGTGATTTTTTTTTGTCACGGTTCACGACGAAAAGAAAAACACGATTCTATGACGAAAACCTCACGAATCATATATATTTTTTGGTTCCTCAGGAATGCCCTTAATACATTTCGGCGACAAGTAGTAGTGATAGCAGCAGCATGGGCGTTTTCTCAACCGCCAGGCGGGGGGACCGGTTTGCCGCTCATTATTCCGCTTATTTTACTTCAGTACGCACACTGCTGCTGTTCATTTTTTCATATCGAAATGTCACTACTCAGGCATACATCGCACACGGTACTTCATGTATACGCCGTTTTATCGGCTGAAACACAACGAGGCGTCAGGATAACATCTCTCTGCAGTAGGACGGAATGTACACCCCCAAGCACGCCGGTGGGGGACGACAACACGGCTACTATTAGCGCTCAGCAGTCCTACAAGAGTACGAGATACGAGAGCTACAACACGGCCGTTACACAGCAGCAAAACAGTTTTTGGGGAGGGAGGTCCTATGGTAGGGATGCCGGCTGGAAAAATACCACGGCAACAGCCAGCCGAATTTGTATTCGTACTGACAACCATGATAGAGAGCTAGTGCTGGATATGGAGTGCCGTTATCAGGCAAGCGGCGCCCGCAAGCACGATGGAGGCGTCGCTCTAAACGATCCAGTGCGGCAGGGCACCCCTGCCAACAACGCTGCCTCCCGAGTCGTGACTGTATCCCCCCATCCAGGGATGGATGTGCCCCGAACAGTATATAAGACGAATGACTGTACATAGGATGGTGGGGTCCCCATGCTCACCGGAGGGACCGGGTACCCAGGACTCGTCGATAGGTGGGGGGGGGGCGAGGTAGTGACGGCGATACAGTAATGACAGTACCAACGAGGAGGCTATTGGCAGTAACTAGCGGCGACAGGAGGAGGAGAAGGGGAGGTGGGCCTCCATGATGTCATTCTCGGGCCGTGCTGCGCAGGGAAGGGGAAGAAGGGCCTCAAGTGGGAACAAGCATCGATCGGCATGCAGTGCCCTAAACGGAAGCGGCGGGGAAGGCAGTGGAAACCAATGCTTCTCCTCGACAGCAGTTACTAGTTACCACATACATCCTGAACAGTAGACACAACAATGGTCTAGCATTGCTTCGACGATAGACGAGGGAGGAAACATACCGATAGATATTGTCAGCGACCAAAGACTGGTGATACTCTGTGGATCGATAGGCATTGTCGAACACTATAGGTGGTAAACCGTGTCCATCGATTGTCATTGCCGGCCACACTAGACTGCTGTGCGATACTTTTCTTGGTGGCCATTGCCTGTCACAAAAGACTATGCGGTATTTATATCGATGGTCACTACCGGCCACAAGAGACTTTGCGAGATGTCTATCGATGGGCATTGCTATTAATAGTCACTATATATATTGTGCGAGATGTCTATGGATTGCTTTTTCCGGCCACAAGAGATTGTGCAAACTATCCATCGATAACCATCTCGAGGATAGTTTGCACTCATTCCACGATATACACTATTACGGGGGGGCATAGTTAATAGGACCTGTGGTATACATGAAAAAAAAATGTATATATATACCAGGTATATTTAACCATTTCTACTAACAATATTTGGTCCTATTAACTATGGTCCCCCGTAATACGAGTACCTGGTAGAGACAATAGTCTGATGTGGAAACACGCCCGATAATTTACTAATATTTACCTTGGACATAATCGCGTACGAGATTCCAGGTATCTATTGCAAGTGACCTGTATTTTGCCCTCCGACATTAGTGCATCGTACATGATTCAGTCCGACATACATTGAATGTTTTAGTCTGTTGTTCAAACAACGTTTATCGCGGTTGCTCCCCCAATATCTATTGTTCAGGACAATAGCCTTCTATCGACAGCCTTGTCACTCCATTGTTAGAGCAAGGGCATATTGTCAATTAATTGCCGAAAATGTTGTATTTCCTGACAATATCTACCAATAGACAACGTTGCCTATACGTATATCGATAGAAAACGTTGGCAGTCTATTGCGGTTAACAGGGTCCATTGATGCGCATTTTTTAGGGGCTACTGCTGTGGCAGCAATATTACATTTTCTTTCCATTGCATAGGGTGTAAGCACATCATAGATACGTCATCTATCCCGTGATGCTAACGGCCCATTGCCCAAGGGATCGATTCTTATTGTTGCCGACAACAAACGTCTATCTACAGACCGCGTGGCTAGTCTATTGTGGGCGATAGGGGTCGTTGACAAACACGCCTTCGGGGTCGATGTGGAACGGCTATGGCCTATTATTGTTGAGAGCGCCTTGCAGCGTGGGTAGGCACAATTCGGTGCAAGTCGACGAGGGAAGAAAAGGCTGAAATCTTCTCGCGATAAACATGAAGGCACGTACCGTAGCGGGAAGGGGGTAGAAGAGCCTGCTATGTGACCCCGGATCTGAGTTACGAGTTGGAAGGCGAGAGACAAGAAGATGTGCGAAGATAATAAATGGGATGAGCATAACAAAAAAATCATCTATACGCATACCGAAGGGGCTAGCCGATCAGATGTAACCAACACAGAGGGCCATGCACCACACAATCGACGATGAAAAACACGTAATCCTCATTGTTTTCAGCGCCTTGTCGCGAAGGCATCTCATGTTGAAGCTCCTCCTCGCGACATCCCATGCACCCCTAATGCATTGCTGCTGATCACGATATGTCATACTGATGTCATCGCAATATTAATAGATGACTGCTGCGGCACGATAGGTTACTACTGTGTGTTGGTTCATTCTCATCAGAGTACATCGTAGTGGAAATAGGCGGGTGATGGTGTCCGTCGATAGGCATTGCCCACCTTAATATAGCGTGAACTGTGCCCATCGAAACTCGAAACCCTTTGCCGGCCACAAAACGGAGGGCCGCATCTCCACCAGGACGAGGGCACGCACCCGAGCACCCGCTAGGACGATTGAGCGAGCCAATAGGCAGTCATCCGGCGCTCCTCCTCTGAAACAGGCGATAGAGCGGATGACGCCGTTGGCATCACAGTGGGGGCCGCTACCGTCCCAGCGAGAATTCCCCTCAGGGGTGCCTCTTCCACCGCAACCGGGGCAGGGGATCCTGAGGCCGCCGTCAACAACGAGGCAGGGGCCGCCTACGATACGTACCCCCCCATTGGGGCAATCGAGAGTAACGGTTGAGGAGCCTTTGCGGTCGCCGGTGGAGACGGCTTCCCCGCCGCCAGAACTTCGGTCAATGATATCGCCCTCCCAGCCAAGGACGTCGTGTGGGGCTCTTTCGTCAACGGGTACGCAGTCGAGAGCAGAAGGTGGGCTGGAGACTTTGACGGTGATGACACCGCCGTTCCCGCCATGGATGGTACCTGCACCGGTCCAGGCGCCAGACCCCTCGTTCTCAGCGTAACCAGCCACGACCGGGACTCACTCCCCGACCCCTACACCAGCGCGTCTGCAACCCACCTCCGAAGAAAGGCCTCCCACGCCCCCGCAGCCGCCGTCGCAGACGCTGCAGGAGACCCCAACCCTATCGCCAACAGCACGACGACCGGAATTGTTCGAGCCGCGCCCAAGGCAGCCTCGGCCAACGGGGCAGTCCCAAGCAGAGCCACGGCCTCCACCAGCGAGCTCGATGCCCGCGCCGTCACCGTCGGAGACACCGCGACCACCACCGACCGCATTACAGTCTGCCACGCCACCCCTGCCGTCACCTGTGACATTGCCACGGCAGCCGTTGCCGACAGTGGCACCCCCTTCGACAGGGACGCCGCTCTTGACGCCGGAAGCGGTGCTGGCGAATGTGATGTCATCGCAGTCAGCGACCGGACTGGCGCGGACGCCGCTACCAAGGACGTCACCGACGACGCCCGGAGGAGCGCTGGAGGGGGGGAGCTCGGGATCAGCGTCGACCCCAGAATCGCCGCCGTCGCCACCGGCAGGGAATGGGCAGCCCCGAGTGGAGCCCCCGGAAGATTGCTGCGTGTGCTACGAGGCATTGGTGGCCCCAATGGTCCATCTCGGCAGCTGCCCTCACCGACTCTACCTGCCTTGCTGTGCCGCCCTCCGCGTCAGAGCGGCGACCGACCTACGATGCCCGGCATGCAGAGCGACCGCAACAGTCGAAGAAGCAGATAGAATAGCACTCCGACAGTACAGCGAAGAGGTTATGTCAGAGGCGATGGCGGTCGCACGGCGTGAGATGCCAGTTGGGAGAGGAGGGGGGTCATCCACCAGCGCCACACGGAACGGTAGGGGAGGGCGAGTGATATGCAGCATTTGCCACGGATTGGTGGAGGAGATCGCCTTCGTGCACGTGTCCTGCTCATGCCAGGTGCACCGCCGTTGTGCCCTAGGCTTCGTTGAAGACGCAATCCCCCGAGCCAGGGCCAACGTGACACGTACGACCACACACCAGGTCACGTGCCCGAACCCGGCTCTACATGTGGTGCACGAAGATGTGGATCTACACCCTCTTCTCCAACAGATCAGGGGTCTCGGTAGATCGGCAGATACGGCGGAAGAGAGAGCCATAGGTGCCAGGGTCAACGCAGCGGAGCTCCGCCTCAATGGGAGGCCCACCACCCCAGCCGGAACGATAGATTTGTCGAGGAGTGCAACTGAGAGAGGGAAGGAGAATATCTGGGGAGATTGGCGTGGCACGGCCCCCCAGCAAGCACAAGTGGAAGCGCCGTGCGGGGCCTGTGGAGAGCAAGTTACAGACCGTAACAGGTTCTCTTTCGCAGGTTGGCTCGCTCATACGGAGTGTGCCGTGGAAAACGTACGGGGGGGCTCCGACAGGGGAGACGATCGGTTCGGGGTAGCCATCCCAGAAGAGAATGGGCCGCTCCGTCGGAGAGCGTTCCGTCTCACCCAGATACTGCCGAGACTACACCTACGTTATGACGGCGCTACAGAGGCGGTTGCCCATAGAAGGAGACAACTGGAAAGATCGTGGCGGTCAGCGATTTCGCAGGATGAAGACGCCGCGAACCCAGCTCAAACCCAACAGGCAGAAGAGAGGCAGAGAGAGGAGGAAGACGCAGAGTGCACGAACTGCGGACAGGCTCTGGAAGATTCGGCAGGGGCGTCGAGGGGCATTCACATGCAAGTACCCGTCCCGTGCTCCCACGGGGGATTCGTGCACGCCAGTTGCATGCTGGAACGAGCAGACCGCCTCGCGAGAGGGCATACAGACCCGAGGTCCTGCGTCGCATGCCGCCACGAGGGGGCCGCGGGGAGACGACCCCCCCACCCGGCGGAGCTTGCTAGTGGCTTGCCAATGGCCGAGTTGGGGGGAAGATGGGCAACGTTAAGGAGCACCATGCAGTTCGCCGAACTCCTTCAAAGGGACGCCCCAGGACCGGGACCGGCTAGTTACCTGACAACCGGCGTATACAGCTCATTCGAGCTCATGGTACGTGCCCACGGGAGGAGCCCAACCTCTTCGTTCCTCTTGTGCTCCCTGTTCAGCGATGCCCTGGGCCTGCCTCAAGCGGCCTACCTTGATTTCCCACACTCGAGGGAATGAGAAGTGGCTGTCGGCCGCTACCGTACGCGGTTCGCCGCACTCGGGATTCGATCGCAGGATGTCCTGCTTCGATTAACAGCCCGGAGGCTCTACATTGGGCCCCATGTTCAAGAATACTTGGCGGGCCTCGGCGCTGAGTGGGAGGAACGCTTGACGAGATGGACCCTCGGCAATCAAAACGCGCTGGCGGATCGTAGCGCGCTCCCTTCCTTTCCGGTGGAGGCGGTGCCCTCGCCGGAAGGAATGGGGCCGGCGCTAGAGAGAGATCCGATGAAGAGAGGGCAGCTGGAGCAAGAACGTGCAGCTCCGAGTACCTCAGAGAACCACCAAAACGAGGGAAGACGGGATACCACGCCAGCAGAACAACCCAGAACGCCCTGGACAAGGTCCGAGGCCGCGTCAACAACCCCCGGACCGACAGTGCCAACCAACGTGAGGGAGGGAGGAGCGATCGCAAGGGGTAGACGAGGCCGCTCGAGAGGTTCTGGGAGGGGTTCACGAGCAAGCAGTGCAGGGAGAGGGGCCGACTCGAGTACGGGGCGAAACGCCAGGCCGGGGGGTAGTGCGCCACCCTCGTCAGCAGGCGGGAGGGGGGAGGGGGGAGGGGGGGGGGAAGGGGGGGGGAGGGGGGGGAACGGAGGGAGAAGGGGAAGCGTGGGGACCGGGGGGAGCAGAGGGAACGGGGGGAGCGGGGGGGGAAGGGGATACGGGGGGAGCGGGGGGAGCGACGGAAGCGAGGGGAGCAGGGGGAACGGGAGTAGCAAGGGGAGCGGGAGGAGCGGAGGAAGCGATGAGAGCGGGGAGATGGGGTAGTGCGCCACCTTCGTCAGCAGGCAGGGGTTGGGAGGGGGGAGTGGGGGCGGGGGGGGGGGCGAGAGAAGCGAGGGGACCGGGGGGGGGGGGGGGGGGGGGAGCGAGGGAGGCGGGGGAATCGGGGGGAGGGGGGGAGGCGGAGAGAACGGGGGAGGCGGAGGGAGCGGGGAGAGAGGGAGGAGCAGATAAGGCAAGGGGAGTGGAGGGCGAGGGGGGCGAGGGGGGGCGGAGGGGGCGGAGGGAGTGGAGGGAGTGGGGAGGAGTACCAGGAGCGAAATTACCAGAGGAGAGAGATAGTGAGGGTAGAGGAGAACCGGAAACGGGAGGGCCGCGGAATGGTGGGGGAGGAGGGGGGAGAGAAGGGAGAGAGACGAGCCAAAGAAGTGGAGGGAAAGGAGCCACAATGGACGACAGGGGATCTGGGATGCCTAACGACGAGGGTCCAACCGGAGGACCTCCCAGAGCGTCGGGGAGGAGACCCGGGAACGGGGCACGCCCCAGGGCCTTCCTTGGCGACACCACAGGGGAAGTGGTGTGCGGGGTCTGCGGTGTTACGCTACAGCTCGAGCACCGGGCGGTACGCTTTCCATGTGGGCAAGGGCGACACGTGCTTCACGCTCGTTGTGTGGTGGAGGCCCTAGCGAGAGGCGCAGCACCGGCACCTCTCCGATGCCCAACAGTCAATTGCGGAGCACAACATCCAAGACGGGAAGCACTGCAGGCAGCGGTCCAAGCGGACCCGGGGCTTCGTAATCGGGCCGAGAGGATGGGAGGGGGGGGCATAGGTGATGAGGACCTTCGCAGCCGGGGGCTTTGGTACCGGTGGGACCAGAACAGCCTGGGTATAGGGCCACCACTTGATGCCGTTTCCTTGCATGACCTGGGCCAACGTTTCGCAACCTGGGAAAACAGTGCAACCGCAGTTGGCTGGTGCACACGCGCGCATTAGCATTGACGTGCTCGGCATCCTCAACCACTCTATGGGTGAGCACAGGCCGAACCGAGAGTCGGCGACGCCGAACTCGCTCCTACGGGCGATCAAGCTATGGTACCTTATGCCAGCCGTGCTCCACTCACCGGACGGCCGAATCAAGAGGCGACAGAGGTTCGCGTTGGTGGAGAGCGAGAATATAGTGTTGCTGCTCACATGGCTGATAGCATTCTCTTGGGGAGGGGGCCTGAGGCGACGGGATGCCGCCCAAGACGATTCGGAGGAGACGAAGCTCAAACGGGCGTCGTCGGCGTGTCGCCACGCGGGAGGGGTCAAAGTGGCAGTTCGCAACCTGCTAGCAGAGCCACGATCAGCTTGAAACGGAACGACGTGGAGCACACTGGTGGCCAAGTTCCCCTCCGAAGATCGCGCCGCAGTGTCCGCGGCGGCGGTTGCAGTGTTGGCGACCGCCACCAAGGTGGAAGATAGAAACGCCCCTCCGTGGCGCCCAGACGATGAGTACGCCTCCGAGGTGCTATTCGACGTCATCAGCTCCCGCCGTGCCCGTTCAGGCCCCGGAAACCACGGTGAACACTTTGCGCACCTGCAATCCATCATCCACACCGACATCGGGCGGGAAGAGTTCGGAAAGGGCATGACAGCCTGCTGGCGGAGAATCGTCGACGAGCCGGACGCGTTCCCGCCAGAATTCTGGCAGCTCTTCTTGCAGTCGAGCCTCACTGCCTAGGGGGAAAAGTACCGGCCGGTTTGCGTGGGCATGACATGGAGGCGGCTCACCATCGCGAGGGCTATGCGACAGTGGCGGCCGCGATTGGAGGAGGTCAACCGAGAGGTGAGGCAGTTTGGGGTCGCCGTACCCGGAGGAGTGGAGCATGTGGAACTGAGGGCTAGGACGTTACACGAGACGGGCAACTGGGTCGTCCTAACGGACTGCTCCAATGCCTTCAACACGGTTAAACGGACGGCGGTGCTTGAAGAGGCGGCCAACTGCATGCCAGCGCTAAAGCCGTTTGTGGCCAAGTGCTACGGCACAAGGCCCGCCGACGTGTATTTCCGGATGGACTCAGGGGAGACCAGGTCGATCGCTTGCTCCAGCGGTGTCCAGCAAGGGGACCCCATGGGGCCGTCTGTCTGGTGTTGCGACCGGGGCTGAAGCGTTTCCGACAGGAGTTCGAGGGAGAAGAAGTGGAAGCCTTCGCCTACATGGACGATGTTTCTCTCGGCCTCATGGGGGTCACGGCCAACGCGATTAGAGTTTTTGCCTTCCTAGACGACATCGGCATTGTGGTCAACCCCGCCAAGACCGTAGCAGTACCACCCAAAGGACACGTCCCGACGGCGGAGGAGATGTCGCTTGAGGAGAGCGTTGATGTCCGCATCGCAGACGAAGGAGGGGTGACGGTGGTGGGTGTTCCGATCGACTCGGATGAATACGTGCTGGGGCGAGCAATGGAGGTAGTGAGGGATGGAGGCGCAGACCGCCTTGCACGCTGCCTCGCTAACATGCCCGACAAGCAAGCGGTGGCCCTAATCACCGTCGAATCCCTCGGAAAGCGGACGGGCTACCTCGAAAGGGCTCTGGACCCGGGGCTGTCACTCGAAGCATGCCGAAGGGCCGACAACGGGGCTCAGTGGGCCTACGAAAATATCCTAGAGCTACCGGGAGCGGCGGACGCACAGTCGTTGTTCCAGGAGGGGTGCCCGGCTAGCCAACTGACCCTAAACCCCTACCAACAAGCCCAAGCACGCCTTTCTACGGGAGCGGGAGGGTTAGGGCTGCCGTCGACGGAAGCGAGGTGAATGTCTGCCTCAATCGGGAGCAGGGTGGGCATCCTGCCGGAGGTTCTCGCAGACCTCACGGGCCCGCTAGGAGACAGGGACAAGAGGGGTCTCCCTGATTCTTGCATCATTGCTGAGCTCGGTGGAAGCTTGCGAGAGATTCGGGGCACGTGGGGCGTGACGAAAGAAGCGATGGAGGGCATCGTCCCCGAATCTTGGTTGGTATGGAGAATGGGTGCAGAGGGGGGCCTGGTCCCAGGGGCTCCTGAAGCCGACATGCTGGCTGCGCATGATGCGGTAACCACCAACTCCCGAAAGGCTCAACAGAGGTTGGGCAAGATGGTGAATCAGGGTCGGCACGCTGCACACACAGCCTCGCTAGAGGGCTACCGGAGACTACACGCCCACCTGGACCAGGCGACCCGCTGGGGGGGAGCGAGACCAAAGCCTTCGCCAAAGCTCGTTACAGCAGTTTTCAAGGAGCAGGAGCCACTGCTTGCCTTGCGAGGCCAATAGACTCGCTCCGTGTCATACCAGCAGCGGCGTTCGTGGGCATGGGAAGGCGCTTCATGGGCATCAAGGAGCACGTGGCAGTGAGGTGCCCCTGCTGCGACGTAGTCGACATAGACACACGCCACGCACGCATCTGTCCCAGAGCAGGGGCACAGGAAAACAAGCATCAACCGTTGGTTCACGCGATCTCCCGCACGCTGAAGCGGCTGGGAATACCATACCAGGTAGAGAGCGGCGAACCGTTCACTGCAGACCGGAACCTGTGGATGGGCATCGTTGTCAGGAGAGGAGGCCTTCGGGACGTTCCTAACAGGGAATACAGGGAAACGTCCATCCTGCTGGACGTCACCCATGCAGACCCGCAAGCGCAGGTTCACCTGCGAGGAGGCAGCGCTGATCATGATGGATCAGCTGCCTCTACCTCCGAGGCGTGCAAGCGCCAACACTACGTGCGTCCGGGACATGTGTTCTTCGACGAGCGGAGCCACAAACTAGCCACCTTAGCGGTGGAAAGCTTTGAGCGCCTCGGGATAGAGGGCAGCACCTTCATCGACCAGCTGGCAGCTAGTGTCGTGGGGGGGAGGGATGGTGGGTCGATGGCAAGGAAGGGGGTGGTGAAGGAACGCCTGGTCCAAGTCGTCTCGGTGACCACACAAGTCGCCATTTCGAGGAGGGTGTCGAGGTTCAAGCTCCAGCTTAGGGACCGCCAAGAAGGAAGAAGGAACAGGGGAGGGAGGGACGACAGACCCACACCGATTGCGTGGGGATGGAGCTTGGATGCAGCTTAGGATTCAAGAATAGAACGTAATGAGAAGGAAGGAGCAAGGACAGCAAATGGAGTAGACAAGCCGAAAGTTGGCACAGAAGGGAGGTAGACTTGGTGCATGGGTTTCCTTTTGTTTCCGAGGTTTTCTTCTTTCGGAAAAGTTATGAGTGATCAATGTTGAAGATAATGCTGCACATTGTCGGATGGCAAGGGAAATAATAATGCATCAAGAACTTAGTCTATCGATAGCCACCGCCGATCACAATGCATACGTCGATGGTTTTGCCGGGCACAATGGGTAAATAAATACCTACCAGTGTATTTTGAAGATAGCCGTTGTCGACCGCAACCTATTCCGCCAACTATCTAACGATAGCCTTCATCGTTGACAACTGCTTTCAACCAAGGTACTGCAGCACTCTACTGCGTGAAGAATACGTCAGGGACGTTGACTATCGATAGACATTCCCGACGACATTAGATCGAGAAACGTGCAGTTACAGCTGTAAGAGCACACGCGAAACGGTCCAGACCCGACGTGCGCACACCTGGTTTGTAGCAGCAGCATACAGCTGTACACGCAAATCATGCAGTGCAGCTACGGCGCGTGTACGGTGGGACAGTGGGGGCTTTCGCGGTGATGTAATAGTCAACTCGCTGCTGCAGCGCGAAAATGTCAAGCAAGGCGTACTTACAGCTCTCGCAACAAACGAGAACAAGCGCAGAGCCCGACGTGAATGCCAGTAAAGCCCAGCATTTAGGCTTCTTGGCTTAAGTTATCTAGAGAAGGCACACGTCTGCAGCGCGTCTGACACCCTCGTTCTCCCTTGCCGATCCGAATGCCCAACCAAGTCGACTGTAAAGTCACACACGCCAACTCCCTGGTAGCGCCTCGGGACGACCTTAAAAGTACAGTGCTGTAGTATATAATAGGTGTATACCCATGCTATGGTTAGTATTGCTTACCACGTATGACGCAAGCTATGATAAGAGTACGAGTAGCATTTTTTGGTCAGAACATTTATGACCTACCGGGTTTCTTCACCCAATATAGTTGGAATATCATATACCAGGTATTATCAATACAATAAATAGTGGTTTCCCACAATACTCATGATATATACCCGGGGTTTGGGATTATTCATCGAGTGACACTTCTAGCTTTTCTCGAAAAAAAGGTGTTGGGTGACTTACTATCAATAGTGGCCTGCTACAGTGATAGTACAAAGCTCCTCAAGCCAGAAGCCTCAGAAGGCGAAAAAGCAGGTGCTACCTCTATAATAGAACGCATCTTACTTCTCCTGAGACAAATATACAAGGGTGGTTACCGTACGTGGCGGTAGATACCACCGCCCTACGGGGTACAACCCCCCGTGACAGTTGTGATTAAACGCAGAAACGTAACATTTTTAGCATCCGAGCACGTTGAATGCCACCCACTCTTGGAGAGGTACTACAGGTTACAGTACATATTTGCATACAATAATATAACAAACCCAAAAATATCACCCCGGAATGGAAACCCTTGGAAAACGAGATAGTAGTAGTAGTAGTAGTAGTAGTAGTAGTAGCAGCAGCAGCAGTAGCAGCAGCAGCAGCAGCAGCAGCAGCAGCAGGAGTAGTAGTAGTAGTAGTAGTAGTAGTAGTAGTAGTAGTAGTAGTAGTAGTAGTAGTAGTAGTAGTAGTAGTAGTAGTAGTAGTAGTAGTAGTAGTAGTAGTAGTAGTAGTAGTAGTAGTAGTAGTAGTAGTAGTAGTAGTAGTAGTAGTAGTAGTAGTAGTAGTAGTAGTAGTAGTAGTAGTAGTAGTAGTAGTAGTAGTAGTAGTAGTAGTAGTAGTAGTAGTAGTAGTAGTAGTAGTAGTAGTAGTAGTAGTAGTAGTAGTAGTAGTAGTAGTAGTAGTAGTAGTAGTAGTAGTAGTAGTAGTAGTAGTAGTAGTAGTAGTAGTAGTAGTAGTAGTAGTAGTAGTAGTAGTAGTAGTAGTAGTAGTAGTAGTAGTAGTAGTAGTAGTAGTAGTAGTAGTAGTAGTAGTAGTAGTAGTAGTAGTAGTAGTAGTAGTAGTAGTAGTAGTAGTAGTAGTAGTAGTAGTAGTAGTAGTAGTAGTAGTAGTAGTAGTAGTAGTAG
>JARUPZ010001337.1:0-21657 GCA_031213475.1 Nereocystis luetkeana
GGGGGGGAGGATACCCACATAATTAATCCGGCTGGTGTCCCCACGTCGTATCTACTGTGGGCTGGAGGTTGGTGGTAGTACTGTATCCTAGGTAGGTGCTAGTCCACGAGTAGGAGGATGGTCATTGTGGATCCTTGAAGATACGTAGTCGAGTCTTCGTACCAGTACTGGTCGCCGCATGTCGTGACCCGGCCTTGAATTTCTGCCGTGGTTGTAGTTCGTGGTTACCCAAGACCCCCAGTAACTCCCAGTGATGACTGATCGTTCCATGGGAGGGAACATTTTGTTTCGCTTCGCGCCTTTTTTCGAGACCGGTTACTCGTAGCAAGGAACGAAGGCTCTTGGGAGGGGGGGAGGATACCCACATAATTAATCCGGCTGGTGTCCCCACGTCGTATCTACTGTGGGCTGGAGGTTGGTGGTAGTACTGTATCCTAGGTAGGTGCTAGTCCACGAGTAGGAGGATGGTCATTGTGGATCCTTGAAGATACGTAGTCGAGTCTTCGTACCAGTACTGGTCGCCGCATGTCGTGACCCGGCCTTGAATTTCTGCCGTGGTTGTAGTTCGTGGTTACCCAAGACCCCCAGTAACTCCCAGTGATGACTGATCGTTCCATGGGAGGGAACATTTTGTTTCGCTTCGCGCTTGTTTTCGAGGCCGGTTACTCGTAGCAAGGAACGAAGGCTCTTGGGAGGGGGGGAGGATACCCACATAATTAATCCGGCTGGTGTCCCCACGTCGTATCTACCGTGGGCTGGAGGTTGGTGGTAGTACTGTATCCTAGGTAGGTGCTAGTCCACGAGTAGGAGGATGGTCATTGTGGATCCTTGAAGATACGTAGTCGAGTCTTCGTACCAGTACTGGTCGCCGCATGTCGTGACCCGGCCTTGAATTTCTGCCGTGGTTGTAGTTCGTGGTTACCCAAGACCCCCAGTAACTCCCAGTGATGACTGATCGTTCCATGGGAGGGAACATTTTGTTTCGCTTCGCGCTTGTTTTCGAGGCCGGTTACTCGTAGCAAGGAACGAAGGCTCTTGGGAGGGGGGGAGGATACCCACATAATTAATCCGGCTGGTGTCCCCACGTCGTATCTACCGTGGGCTGGAGGTTGGTGGTAGTACTGTATCCTAGGTAGGTGCTAGTCCACGAGTAGGAGGATGGTCATTGTGGATCCTTGAAGATACGTAGTCGAGTCTTCGTACCAGTACTGGTCGCCGCATGTCGTGACCCGGCCTTGAATTTCTGCCGTGGTTGTAGTTCGTGGTTACCCAAGACCCCCAGTAACTCCCAGTGATGACTGATCGTTCCATGGGAGGGAACATTTTGTTTCGCTTCGCGCCTTCGAGACCGGTTACTCGTGGCAAGGAACGAAGGCTCTTGGCAGGGGGGGAGGATACCCACATAATTAATCCGGCTGGTGTCCCCACGTCGTATCTACTGTGGGCTGGAGGTTGGTGGTAGTACTGTATCCTAGGTAGGTGCTAGTCCACGAGTAGGAGGATGGTCATTGTGGATCCTTGGAGATACGTAGTCGAGTCTTCGTACCAGTACTGGTCGCCGCATGTCGTGACCCGGCCTTGAATTTCTGCCGTGGTTGTAGTTCGTGGTTACCCAAGACCCCCAGTAACTCCCAGTGATGACTGATCGTTCCATGGGAGGGAACATTTTGTTTCGCTTCGCGCCTTTTTTCGAGACCGGTTACTCGTAGCAAGGAACGAAGGCTCTTGGGAGGGGGGGAGGATACCCACATAATTAATCCGGCTGGTGTCCCCACGTCGTATCTACTGTGGGCTGGAGGTTGGTGGTAGTACTGTATCCTAGGTAGGTGCTAGTCCACGAGTAGGAGGATGGTCGTTGTGGATCCTTGAAGATACGTAGTCGAGTGTTCGTACCTAACTGGTCGCCGCATGTCGTGACCCGGCCTTGAATTTCTGCCGTGGTTGTAGTTCGTGGTTACCCAAGACCCCCAGTAACTCCCAGTGATGACTGATCGTTCCATGGGAGGGAACATTTTGTTTCGCTTCGCGCCTTTTTTCGAGGCCGGTTACTCGTAGCAAGGAACGAAGGCTCTTGGGAGGGGGGGAGGATACCCACATAATTAATCCGGCTGGTGTCCCCACGTCGTATCTACTGTGGGCTGGAGGTTGGTGGTAGTACTGTATCCTAGGTAGGTGCTAGTCCACGAGTAGGAGGATGGTCATTGTGGATCCTTGAAGATACGTAGTCGAGTCTTCGTACCAGTACTGGTCGCCGCATGTCGTGACCCGGCCTTGAATTTCTGCCGTTGTTGTAGTTCGTGGTTACCCAAGACCCCCAGTAACTCCCAGTGATGACTGATCGTTCCATGGGAGGGAACATTTTGTTTCGCTTCGCGCCTTCGAGACCGGTTACTCGTAGCAAGGAACGAAGGCTCTTGGGAGGGGGGGAGGATACCCACATAATTAATCCGGCTGGTGTCCCCACGTCGTATCTACTGTGGGCTGGAGGTTGGTGGTAGTACTGTATCTTAGGTAGGTGCTAGTCCACGAGTAGGAGGATGGTCGTTGTGGATCCTTGAAGATACGTAGTCGAGGCTTCGTACCTCACTGGTCGCCGCATGTCGTGACCCGGCCTTGAATTTCTGCCGTGGTTGTAGTTCGTGGTTACCCAAGACCCCCAGTAACTCCCAGTGATGACTGATCGTTCCATGGGAGGGAACATTTTGTTTCGCTTCGCGCCTTTTTTCGAGGCCGGTTACTCGTAGCAAGGAACGAAGGCTCTTGGGAGGGGGGGAGGATACCCACATAATTAATCCGGCTGGTGTCCCCACGTCGTATCTACTGTGGGCTGGAGGTTGGTGGTAGTACTGTATCCTAGGTAGGTGCTAGTCCACGAGTAGGAGGATGGTCATTGTGGATCCTTGAAGATACGTAGTCGAGTCTTCGTACCAGTACTGGTCGCCGCATGTCGTGACCCGGCCTTGAATTTCTGCCGTTGTTGTAGTTCGTGGTTACCCAAGACCCCCAGTAACTCCCAGTGATGACTGATCGTTCCATGGGAGGGAACATTTTGTTTGGATTCGCGCCTTCGAGACCGGTTACTCGTAGCAAGGAACGAAGGCTCTTGGGAGGGGGGGAGGATACCCACAAAATTAATCCGGCTGGTGTCCCCACATCGTATCTACTGTGGGCTGGAGGTTGGTGGTAGTACTGTATCCTAGGTAGGTGCTAGTCCACGAGTAGGAGGATGGTCGTTGTGGACCCTTGAAGATACGTAGTCGACTCTTCGTACCAGTACTGGTCGCCGCATGTCGTGACCCGGCCTTGAATTTCTGCCGTGGTTGTAGTTCGTGGTTACCCAAGACCCCCAGTAACTCCCAGTGATGACTGATCGTTCCATGGGAGGGAACATTTTGTTTCGCTTCGCGCCTTTTTTCGAGACCGGTTACTCGTAGCAAGGAACGAAGGCTCTTGGGAGGGGGGGAGGATACCCACATAATTAATCCGGCTGGTGTCCCCACGTCGTATCTACTGTGGGCTGGAGGTTGGTGGTAGTACTGTATCCTAGGTAGGTGCTAGTCCACGAGTAGGAGGATGGTCATTGTGGATCCTTGAAGATACGTAGTCGAGTCTTCGTACCAGTACTGGTCGCCGCATGTCGTGACCCGGCCTTGAATTTCTGCCGTGGTTGTAGTTCGTGGTTACCCAAGACCCCCAGTAACTCCCAGTGATGACTGATCGTTCCATGGGAGGGAACATTTAGTTTCGCTTCGCGCCTTCGAGACCGGTTACTCGTAGCAAGGAACGAAGGCTCTTGGGAGGGGGGGAGGATACCCACATAATTAAACCGGCTGGTGTCCCCACGTCGTATCTACTGTGGGCTGGAGGTTGGTGGTAGTACTGTATCCTAGGTAGGTGCTAGTCCACGAGTAGGAGGATGGTCATTGTGGATCCTTGAAGATACGTAGTCGAGTCTTCGTACCAGTACTGGTCGCCGCATGTCGTGACCCGGCCTTGAATTTCTGCCGTGGTTGTAGTTCGTGGTTACCCAAGACCCCCAGTAACTCCCAGTGATGACTGATCGTTCCATGGGAGGGAACATTTTGTTTCGCTTGGCGCCTTTTTTCGAGACCGGTTACTCGTAGCAAGGAACGAAGGCTCTTGGGAGGGGGGGAGGATACCCACATAATCAATCCGGCTGGTGTCCCCACGTCGTATCTACTGTGGGCTGGAGGTTGGTGGTAGTACTGTATCCTAGGTAGGTTCTAGTCCACGAGTAGGAGGATGGTCATTGTGGATCCTTGAAGATACGTAGTCAAGTCTTCGTACCAGTACTGGTCGCCGCATGTCGTGACCCGGCCTTGAATTTCTGCCGTGGTTGTAGTTCGTGGTTACCCAAGACCCCCAGTAACTCCCAGTGATGACTGATCGTTCCATGGGAGGGAACATTTTGTTTCGCTTCGCGCTTGTTTTCGAGGCCGGTTACTCGTAGCAAGGAACGAAGGCTCTTGGGAGGGGGGGAGGATACCCACATAATTAATCCGGCTGGTGTCCCCACGTCGTATCTACTGTGGGCTGGAGGTTGGTGGTAGTACTGTATCCTAGGTAGGTGCTAGTCCACGAGTAGGAGGATGGTCATTGTGGATCCTTGAAGATACGTAGTCGAGTCTTCGTACCAGTACTGGTCGCCGCATGTCGTGACCCGGCCTTGAATTTCTGCCGTGGTTGTAGTTCGTGGTTACCCAAGACCCCCAGTAACTCCCAGTGATGACTGATCGTTACATGGGAGGGAACATTTTGTTTCGCTTTGCGCCTTCGAGACCGGTTACTCGTAGCAAGGAACGAAGGCTCTTGGGAGGGGGGGAGGATACCCACATAATTAATCCGGCTGGTGTCCCCACGTCGTATCTACTGTGGGCTGGAGGTTGGTGGTAGTACTGTATCCTAGGTAGGTGCTAGTCCACGAGTAGGAGGATGGTCATTGTGGATCCTTGAAGATACGTAGTCGAGTCTTCGTACCAGTACTGGTCGCCGCATGTCGTGACCCGGCCTTGAATTTCTGCCGTGGTTGTAGTTCGTGGTTACCCAAGACCCCCAGTAACTCCCAGTGATGACTGATCGTTCCATGGGAGGGAACATTTTGTTTCGCTTCGCGCTTTTTTTCGAGACCGGTTACTCGTAGCAAGGAACGAAGGCTCTTGGGAGGGGGGGAGGATACCCACATAATCAATCCGGCTGGTGTCCCCACGTCGTATCTACTGTGGGCTGGAGGTTGGTGGTAGTACTGTATCCTAGGTAGGTTCTAGTCCACGAGTAGGAGGATGGTCATTGTGGATCCTTGAAGATACGTAGTCAAGTCTTCGTACCAGTACTGGTCGCCGCATGTCGTGACCCGGCCTTGAATTTCTGCCGTGGTTGTAGTTCGTGGTTACCCAAGACCCCCAGTAACTCCCAGTGATGACTGATCGTTCCATGGGAGGGAACATTTTGTTTCGCTTCGCGCTTGTTTTCGAGGCCGGTTACTCGTAGCAAGGAACGAAGGCTCTTGGGAGGGGGGGAGGATACCCACATAATTAATCCGGCTGGTGTCCCCACGTCGTATCTACTGTGGGCTGGAGGTTGGTGGTAGTACTGTATCCTAGGTAGGTTCTAGTCCACGAGTAGGAGGATGGTCATTGTGGATCCTTGAAGATACGTAGTCGAGTCTTCGTACCAGTACTGGTCGCCGCATGTCGTGACCCGGCCTTGAATTTCTGCCGTGGTTGTAGTTCGTGGTTACCCAAGACCCACAGTAACTCCCAGTGATGACTGATCGTTCCATGGGAGGGAACAGTTTGTTTTTGCTTCGCGCTTTTCTTCGAGGCCGGTTACTCGTAGCAAGGAACGAAGGCTCTTGGGAGGGGGGGAGGATACCCACATAAATAATCCGGCTGGTGTCCCCACGTCGTATCTACTGTGGGCTGGAGGTTGGTGGTAGTACTGTATCCTAGGTAGGTGCTAGTCCACGAGTAGGAGGATGGTCATTGTGGATCCTTGAAGATACGTAGTCGAGTCTTCGTACCAGTATGGGTCGCCGCATGTCGTGACCCGGCCTTGAATTTCTGCCGTGGTTGTAGTTCGTGGTTACCCAAGACCCCCAGTAACTCCCAGTGATGACTGATCGTTCCATGGGAGGGAACATTTTGTTTCGCTTGGCGCCTTTTTTCGAGACCGGTTACTCGTAGCAAGGAACGAAGGCTCTTGGGAGGGGGGGAGGATACCCACATAATCAATCCGGCTGGTGTCCCCACGTCGTATCTACTGTGGGCTGGAGGTTGGTGGTAGTACTGTATCCTAGGTAGGTTCTAGTCCACGAGTAGGAGGATGGTCATTGTGGATCCTTGAAGATACGTAGTCAAGTCTTCGTACCAGTACTGGTCGCCGCATGTCGTGACCCGGCCTTGAATTTCTGCCGTGGTTGTAGTTCGTGGTTACCCAAGACCCCCAGTAACTCCCAGTGATGACTGATCGTTCCATGGGAGGGAACATTTTGTTTCGCTTCGCGCTTGTTTTCGAGGCCGGTTACTCGTAGCAAGGAACGAAGGCTCTTGGGAGGGGGGGAGGATACCCACATAATTAATCCGGCTGGTGTCCCCACGTCGTATCTACTGTGGGCTGGAGGTTGGTGGTAGTACTGTATCCTAGGTAGGTTCTAGTCCACGAGTAGGAGGATGGTCATTGTGGATCCTTGAAGATACGTAGTCGAGTCTTCGTACCAGTACTGGTCGCCGCATGTCGTGACCCGGCCTTGAATTTCTGCCGTGGTTGTAGTTCGTGGTTACCCAAGACCCACAGTAACTCCCAGTGATGACTGATCGTTCCATGGGAGGGAACAGTTTGTTTTTGCTTCGCGCTTTTCTTCGAGGCCGGTTACTCGTAGCAAGGAACGAAGGCTCTTGGGAGGGGGGGAGGATACCCACATAAATAATCCGGCTGGTGTCCCCACGTCGTATCTACTGTGGGCTGGAGGTTGGTGGTAGTACTGTATCCTAGGTAGGTGCTAGTCCACGAGTAGGAGGATGGTCATTGTGGATCCTTGAAGATACGTAGTCGAGTCTTCGTACCAGTATGGGTCGCCGCATGTCGTGACCCGGCCTTGAATTTCTGCCGTGGTTGTAGTTCGTGGTTACCCAAGACCCCCAGTAACTCCCAGTGATGACTGATCGTTCCATGGGAGGGAACATTTTGTTTCGCTTGGCGCCTTTTTTCGAGACCGGTTACTCGTAGCAAGGAACGAAGGCTCTTGGGAGGGGGGGAGGATACCCACATAATCAATCCGGCTGGTGTCCCCACGTCGTATCTACTGTGGGCTGGAGGTTGGTGGTAGTACTGTATCCTAGGTAGGTTCTAGTCCACGAGTAGGAGGATGGTCATTGTGGATCCTTGAAGATACGTAGTCAAGTCTTCGTACCAGTACTGGTCGCCGCATGTCGTGACCCGGCCTTGAATTTCTGCCGTGGTTGTAGTTCGTGGTTACCCAAGACCCCCAGTAACTCCCAGTGATGACTGATCGTTCCATGGGAGGGAACATTTTGTTTCGCTTCGCGCTTGTTTTCGAGGCCGGTTACTCGTAGCAAGGAACGAAGGCTCTTGGGAGGGGGGGAGGATACCCACATAATTAATCCGGCTGGTGTCCCCACGTCGTATCTACTGTGGGCTGGAGGTTGGTGGTAGTACTGTATCCTAGGTAGGTGCTAGTCCACGAGTAGGAGGATGGTCATTGTGGATCCTTGAAGATACGTAGTCGAGTCTTCGTACCAGTACTGGTCGCCGCATGTCGTGACCCGGCCTTGAATTTCTGCCGTGGTTGTAGTTCGTGGTTACCCAAGACCCCCAGTAACTCCCAGTGATGACTGATCGTTACATGGGAGGGAACATTTAGTTTCGCTTTGCGCCTTCGAGACCGGTTACTCGTAGCAAGGAACGAAGGCTCTTGGGAGGGGGGGAGGATACCCACATAATTAATCCGGCTGGTGTCCCCACGTCGTATCTACTGTGGGCTGGAGGTTGGTGGTAGTACTGTATCCTAGGTAGGTGCTAGTCCACGAGTAGGAGGATGGTCATTGTGGATCCTTGAAGATACGTAGTCGAGTCTTCGTACCAGTACTGGTCGCCGCATGTCGTGACCCGGCCTTGAATTTCTGCCGTGGTTGTAGTTCGTGGTTACCCAAGACCCCCAGTAACTCCCAGTGATGACTGATCGTTCCATGGGAGGGAACATTTTGTTTCGCTTCGCGCTTGTTTTCGAGGCCGGTTACTCGTAGCAAGGAACGAAGGCTCTTGGGAGGGGGGGAGGATACCCACATAATTAATCCGGCTGGTGTCCCCACGTCGTATCTACTGTGGGCTGGAGGTTGGTGGTAGTACTGTATCCTAGGTAGGTTCTAGTCCACGAGTAGGAGGATGGTCATTGTGGATCCTTGAAGATACGTAGTCGAGTCTTCGTACCAGTACTGGTCGCCGCATGTCGTGACCCGGCCTTGAATTTCTGCCGTGGTTGTAGTTCGTGGTTACCCAAGACCCACAGTAACTCCCAGTGATGACTGATCGTTCCATGGGAGGGAACAGTTTGTTTTTGCTTCGCGCTTTTCTTCGAGGCCGGTTACTCGTAGCAAGGAACGAAGGCTCTTGGGAGGGGGGGAGGATACCCACATAAATAATCCGGCTGGTGTCCCCACGTCGTATCTACTGTGGGCTGGAGGTTGGTGGTAGTACTGTATCCTAGGTAGGTGCTAGTCCACGAGTAGGAGGATGGTCATTGTGGATCCTTGAAGATACGTAGTCGAGTCTTCGTACCAGTATGGGTCGCCGCATGTCGTGACCCGGCCTTGAATTTCTGCCGTGGTTGTAGTTCGTGGTTACCCAAGACCCCCAGTAACTCCCAGTGATGACTGATCGTTCCATGGGAGGGAACATTTTGTTTCGCTTCGCGCTTTTTTTCGAGGCCGGTTACTCGTAGCAAGGAACGAAGGCTCTTGGGAGGGGGGGAGGATACCCACATAATTAATCCGGCTGGTGTCCCCACGTCGTATCTACTGTGGGCTGGAGGTTGGTGGTAGTACTGTATCCTAGGTAGGTGCTAGTCCACGAGTAGGAGGATGGTCATTGTGGATCCTTGAAGATACGTAGTCGAGTCTTCGTACCAGTACTGGTCGCCGCATGTCGTGACCCGGCCTTGAATTTCTGCCGTGGTTGTAGTTCGTGGTTACCCAAGACCCCCAGTAACTCCCAGTGATGACTGATCGTTCCATGGGAGGGAACATTTTGTTTCGCTTCGCGCCTTTTTTCGAGACTAGTTACTCGTAGCAAGGAACGAAGGCTCTTGGGAGGGGGGGAGGATACCCACAAAATTAATCCGGCTGGTGTCCCCACATCGTATCTACTGTGGGCTGGAGGTTGGTGGTAGTACTGTATCCTAGGTAGGTGCTAGTCCACGAGTAGGAGGATGGTCGTTGTGGACCCTTGAAGATACGTAGTCGACTCTTCGTACCAGTACTGGTCGCCGCATGTCGTGACCCGGCCTTGAATTTCTGCCGTGGTTGTAGTTCGTGGTTACCCAAGACCCCCAGTAACTCCCAGTGATGACTGATCGTTCCATGGGAGGGAACATTTTGTTTCGCTTCGCGCCTTTTTTCGAGACCGGTTACTCGTAGCAAGGAACGAAGGCTCTTGGGAGGGGGGGAGGATACCCACATAATTAATCCGGCTGGTGTCCCCACGTCGTATCTACTGTGGGCTGGAGGTTGGTGGTAGTACTGTATCCTAGGTAGGTGCTAGTCCACGAGTAGGAGGATGGTCATTGTGGATCCTTGAAGATACGTAGTCGAGTCTTCGTACCAGTACTGGTCGCCGCATGTCGTGACCCGGCCTTGAATTTCTGCCGTGGTTGTAGTTCGTGGTTACCCAAGACCCCCAGTAACTCCCAGTGATGACTGATCGTTCCATGGGAGGGAACATTTTGTTTCGCTTCGCGCTTGTTTTCGAGGCCGGTTACTCGTAGCAAGGAACGAAGGCTCTTGGGAGGGGGGCAGGATACCCACATAAATAATCCGGCTGGTGTCCCCACGTCGTATCTACTGTGGGCTGGAGGTTGGTGGTAGTACTGTATCCTAGGTAGGTGCTAGTCCACGAGTAGGAGGATGGTCATTGTGGATCCTTGAAGATACGTAGTCGAGTCTTCGTACCAGTACTGCCGCCGCATGTCGTGACCCGGCCTTGAATTTCTGCCGTGGTTGTAGTTCGTGGTTACCCAAGACCCCCAGTAACTCCCAGTGATGACTGATCGTTCCATGGGAGGGAACATTTAGTTTCGCTTCGCGCCTTCGAGACCGGTTACTCGTAGCAAGGAACGAAGGCTCTTGGGAGGGGGGGAGGATACCCACATAATTAAACCGGCTGGTGTCCCCACGTCGTATCTACTGTGGGCTGGAGGTTGGTGGTAGTACTGTATCCTAGGTAGGTGCTAGTCCACGAGTAGGAGGATGGTCATTGTGGATCCTTGAAGATACGTAGTCGAGTCTTCGTACCAGTACTGGTCGCCGCATGTCGTGACCCGGCCTTGAATTTCTGCCGTGGTTGTAGTTCGTGGTTACCCAAGACCCCCAGTAACTCCCAGTGATGACTGATCGTTCCATGGGAGGGAACATTTTGTTTCGCTTGGCGCCTTTTTTCGAGACCGGTTACTCGTAGCAAGGAACGAAGGCTCTTGGGAGGGGGGGAGGATACCCACATAATCAATCCGGCTGGTGTCCCCACGTCGTATCTACTGTGGGCTGGAGGTTGGTGGTAGTACTGTATCCTAGGTAGGTTCTAGTCCACGAGTAGGAGGATGGTCATTGTGGATCCTTGAAGATACGTAGTCAAGTCTTCGTACCAGTACTGGTCGCCGCATGTCGTGACCCGGCCTTGAATTTCTGCCGTGGTTGTAGTTCGTGGTTACCCAAGACCCCCAGTAACTCCCAGTGATGACTGATCGTTCCATGGGAGGGAACATTTTGTTTCGCTTCGCGCTTGTTTTCGAGGCCGGTTACTCGTAGCAAGGAACGAAGGCTCTTGGGAGGGGGGGAGGATACCCACATAATTAATCCGGCTGGTGTCCCCACGTCGTATCTACTGTGGGCTGGAGGTTGGTGGTAGTACTGTATCCTAGGTAGGTGCTAGTCCACGAGTAGGAGGATGGTCATTGTGGATCCTTGAAGATACGTAGTCGAGTCTTCGTACCAGTACTGGTCGCCGCATGTCGTGACCCGGCCTTGAATTTCTGCCGTGGTTGTAGTTCGTGGTTACCCAAGACCCCCAGTAACTCCCAGTGATGACTGATCGTTACATGGGAGGGAACATTTAGTTTCGCTTTGCGCCTTCGAGACCGGTTACTCGTAGCAAGGAACGAAGGCTCTTGGGAGGGGGGGAGGATACCCACATAATTAATCCGGCTGGTGTCCCCACGTCGTATCTACTGTGGGCTGGAGGTTGGTGGTAGTACTGTATCCTAGGTAGGTGCTAGTCCACGAGTAGGAGGATGGTCATTGTGGATCCTTGAAGATACGTAGTCGAGTCTTCGTACCAGTACTGGTCGCCGCATGTCGTGACCCGGCCTTGAATTTCTGCCGTGGTTGTAGTTCGTGGTTACCCAAGACCCCCAGTAACTCCCAGTGATGACTGATCGTTCCATGGGAGGGAACATTTTGTTTCGCTTCGCGCCTTTTTTCGAGACCGGTTACTCGTAGCAAGGAACGAAGGCTCTTGGGAGGGGGGGAGGATACCCACATAATCAATCCGGCTGGTGTCCCCACGTCGTATCTACTGTGGGCTGGAGGTTGGTGGTAGTACTGTATCCTAGGTAGGTTCTAGTCCACGAGTAGGAGGATGGTCATTGTGGATCCTTGAAGATACGTAGTCAAGTCTTCGTACCAGTACTGGTCGCCGCATGTCGTGACCCGGCCTTGAATTTCTGCCGTGGTTGTAGTTCGTGGTTACCCAAGACCCCCAGTAACTCCCAGTGATGACTGATCGTTCCATGGGAGGGAACATTTTGTTTCGCTTCGCGCTTGTTTTCGAGGCCGGTTACTCGTAGCAAGGAACGAAGGCTCTTGGGAGGGGGGGAGGATACCCACATAATTAATCCGGCTGGTGTCCCCACGTCGTATCTACTGTGGGCTGGAGGTTGGTGGTAGTACTGTATCCTAGGTAGGTGCTAGTCCACGAGTAGGAGGATGGTCATTGTGGATCCTTGAAGATACGTAGTCGAGTCTTCGTACCAGTACTGGTCGCCGCATGTCGTGACCCGGCCTTGAATTTCTGCCGTGGTTGTAGTTCGTGGTTACCCAAGACCCACAGTAACTCCCAGTGATGACTGATCGTTCCATGGGAGGGAACAGTTTGTTTTTGCTTCGCGCTTTTCTTCGAGGCCGGTTACTCGTAGCAAGAAACGAAGGCTCTTGGGAGGGGGGGAGGATACCCACATAAATAATCCGGCTGGTGTCCCCACGTCGTATCTACTGTGGGCTGGAGGTTGGTGGTAGTACTGTATCCTAGGTAGGTGCTAGTCCACGAGTAGGAGGATGGTCATTGTGGATCCTTGAAGATACGTAGTCGAGTCTTCGTACCAGTATGGGTCGCCGCATGTCGTGACCCGGCCTTGAATTTCTGCCGTGGTTGTAGTTCGTGGTTACCCAAGACCCCCAGTAACTCCCAGTGATGACTGATCGTTCCATGGGAGGGAACATTTTGTTTCGCTTCGCGCTTTTTTTCGAGGCCGGTTACTCGTAGCAAGGAACGAAGGCTCTTGGGAGGGGGGGAGGATACCCACATAATTAATCCGGCTGGTGTCCCCACGTCGTATCTACTGTGGGCTGGAGGTTGGTGGTAGTACTGTATCCTAGGTAGGTGCTAGTCCACGAGTAGGAGGATGGTCATTGTGGATCCTTGAAGATACGTAGTCGAGTCTTCGTACCAGTACTGGTCGCCGCATGTCGTGACCCGGCCTTGAATTTCTGCCGTGGTTGTAGTTCGTGGTTACCCAAGACCCCCAGTAACTCCCAGTGATGACTGATCGTTCCATGGGAGGGAACATTTTGTTTCGCTTCGCGCCTTTTTTCGAGACTGGTTACTCGTAGCAAGGAACGAAGGCTCTTGGGAGGGGGGGAGGATACCCACATAATTAATCCGGCTGGTGTCCCCACGTCGTATCTACTGTGGGCTGGAGGTTGGTGGTAGTACTGTATCCTAGGTAGGTTCTAGTCCACGAGTAGGAGGATCGTCATTGTGGATCCTTGAAGATACGTAGTCGAGTCTTCGTACCAGTACTGGTCGCCGCATGTCGTGACCCGGCCTTGAATTTCTGCCGTGGTTGTAGTTCGTGGTTACCCAAGACCCCCAGTAACTCCCAGTGATGACTGATCGTTCCATGGGAGGGAACATTTTGTTTCGCTTCGCGCCTTTTTTCGAGGCCGGTTACTCGTAGCAAGGAACGAAGGCTCTTGGGAGGGGGGGAGGATACCCACAAAAATAATCCGGCTGGTGTCCCCACATCGTATCTACTATGGGCTGTAGGTTGGTGGTAGTACTGTATCCTAGGTAGGTGCTAGTCCACGAGTAGGAGGATGGTCATTGTGGATCCTTGAAGATACGTAGTCAAGTCTTCGTACCAGTACTGGTCGCCGCATGTCGTGACCCGGCCTTGAATTTCTGCCGTGGTTGTAGTTCGTGGTTACCCAAGACCCCCAGTAACTCCCAGTGATGACTGATCGTTCCATTGGAGGGAACATTTTGTTTCGCTTCGCGCTTTTTTTCGAGGCCGGTTACTCGTAGCAAGGAACGAAGGCTCTTGGGAGGGGGGGAGGATACCCACATAATTAATCCGGCTGGTGTCCCCACGTCGTATCTACTGTGGGCTGGAGGTTGGTGGTAGTACTGTATCCTAGGTAGGTTCTAGTCCACGAGTAGGAGGATGGTCATTGTGGATCCTTGAAGATACGTAGTCGAGTCTTCGTACCAGTACTGGTCGCCGCATGTCGTGACCCGGCCTTGAATTTCTGCCGTGGTTGTAGTTCGTGGTTACCCAAGACCCCCAGTAACTCCCAGTGATGACTGATCGTTCCATGGGAGGGAACAGTTTGTTTCGCTTCGCGCTTTTCTTCGAGGCCGGTTACTCGTAGCAAGGAACGAAGGCTCTTGGGAGGGGGGGAGGATACCCACATAATTAATCCGGCTGGTGTCCCCACGTCGTATCTACTGTGGGCTGGAGGTTGGTGGTAGTACTGTATCCTAGATAGGTGCTAGTCCACGAGTAGGAGGATGGTCATTGTGGATCTTTGAAGATACGTAGTCGAGTCTTCGTACCAGTACTGGTCGCCGCATGTCGTGACCCGGCCTTGAATTTCTGCCGTGGTTGTAGTTCGTGGTTACCCAAGACCCCCAGTAACTCCCAGTGATGACTGATCGTTCCATGGGAGGGAACATTTTGTTTCGCTTCGCGCCTTTTTTCGAGACCGGTTACTCGTAGCAAGGAACGAAGGCTCTTGGGAGGGGGGGAGGATACCCACATAATTAATCCGGCTGGTGTCCCCACGTCGTATCTACTGTGGGCTGGAGGTTGGTGGTAGTACTGTATCCTAGGTAGGTGCTAGTCCACGAGTAGGAGGATGGTCATTGTGGATCCTTGAAGATACGTAGTCGAGTCTTCGTACCAGTACTGGTCGCCGCATGTCGTGACCCGGCCTTGAATTTCTGCCGTGGTTGTAGTTCGTGGTTACCCAAGACCCCCAGTAACTCCCAGTGATGACTGATCGTTCCATGGGAGGGAACATTTTGTTTCGCTTCGCGCTTGTTTTCGAGGCCGGTTACTCGTAGCAAGGAACGAAGGCTCTTGGGAGGGGGGCAGGATACCCACATAAATAATCCGGCTGGTGTCCCCACGTCGTATCTACTGTGGGCTGGAGGTTGGTGGTAGTACTGTATCCTAGGTAGGTGCTAGTCCACGAGTAGGAGGATGGTCATTGTGGATCCTTGAAGATACGTAGTCGAGTCTTCGTACCAGTACTGCCGCCGCATGTCGTGACCCGGCCTTGAATTTCTGCCGTGGTTGTAGTTCGTGGTTACCCAAGACCCCCAGTAACTCCCAGTGATGACTGATCGTTCCATGGGAGGGAACATTTAGTTTCGCTTCGCGCCTTCGAGACCGGTTACTCGTAGCAAGGAACGAAGGCTCTTGGGAGGGGGGGAGGATACCCACATAATTAAACCGGCTGGTGTCCCCACGTCGTATCTACTGTGGGCTGGAGGTTGGTGGTAGTACTGTATCCTAGGTAGGTGCTAGTCCACGAGTAGGAGGATGGTCATTGTGGATCCTTGAAGATACGTAGTCGAGTCTTCGTACCAGTACTGGTCGCCGCATGTCGTGACCCGGCCTTGAATTTCTGCCGTGGTTGTAGTTCGTGGTTACCCAAGACCCCCAGTAACTCCCAGTGATGACTGATCGTTCCATGGGAGGGAACATTTTGTTTCGCTTGGCGCCTTTTTTCGAGACCGGTTACTCGTAGCAAGGAACGAAGGCTCTTGGGAGGGGGGGAGGATACCCACATAATCAATCCGGCTGGTGTCCCCACGTCGTATCTACTGTGGGCTGGAGGTTGGTGGTAGTACTGTATCCTAGGTAGGTTCTAGTCCACGAGTAGGAGGATGGTCATTGTGGATCCTTGAAGATACGTAGTCAAGTCTTCGTACCAGTACTGGTCGCCGCATGTCGTGACCCGGCCTTGAATTTCTGCCGTGGTTGTAGTTCGTGGTTACCCAAGACCCCCAGTAACTCCCAGTGATGACTGATCGTTCCATGGGAGGGAACATTTTGTTTCGCTTCGCGCTTGTTTTCGAGGCCGGTTACTCGTAGCAAGGAACGAAGGCTCTTGGGAGGGGGGGAGGATACCCACATAATTAATCCGGCTGGTGTCCCCACGTCGTATCTACTGTGGGCTGGAGGTTGGTGGTAGTACTGTATCCTAGGTAGGTGCTAGTCCACGAGTAGGAGGATGGTCATTGTGGATCCTTGAAGATACGTAGTCGAGTCTTCGTACCAGTACTGGTCGCCGCATGTCGTGAC
Organism: Nereocystis luetkeana; assembly: GCA_031213475.1. Lineage (NCBI taxonomy): Eukaryota > Phaeophyceae > Laminariales > Laminariaceae > Nereocystis > Nereocystis luetkeana. The sequence goes on from JARUPZ010001337.1 coordinate 16,115, forward strand.
CCGGCCTCGAATTTCTGCCGTGGTTGTAGTTCGTGGTTACCCAAGACCCCCAGTAACTCCCAGTGATGACTGATCGTTACATGGGAGGGAACATTTAGTTTCGCTTTGCGCCTTCGAGACCGGTTACTCGTAGCAAGGAACGAAGGCTCTTGGGAGGGGGGGAGGATACCCACATAATTAATCCGGCTGGTGTCCCCACGTCGTATCTACTGTGGGCTGGAGGTTGGTGGTAGTACTGTATCCTAGGTAGGTGCTAGTCCACGAGTAGGAGGATGGTCATTGTGGATCCTTGAAGATACGTAGTCGAGTCTTCGTACCAGTACTGGTCGCCGCATGTCGTGACCCGGCCTTGAATTTCTGCCGTGGTTGTAGTTCGTGGTTACCCAAGACCCCCAGTAACTCCCAGTGATGACTGATCGTTCCATGGGAGGGAACATTTTGTTTCGCTTCGCGCCTTTTTTCGAGACCGGTTACTCGTAGCAAGGAACGAAGGCTCTTGGGAGGGGGGGAGGATACCCACATAATCAATCCGGCTGGTGTCCCCACGTCGTATCTACTGTGGGCTGGAGGTTGGTGGTAGTACTGTATCCTAGGTAGGTTCTAGTCCACGAGTAGGAGGATGGTCATTGTGGATCCTTGAAGATACGTAGTCAAGTCTTCGTACCAGTACTGGTCGCCGCATGTCGTGACCCGGCCTTGAATTTCTGCCGTGGTTGTAGTTCGTGGTTACCCAAGACCCCCAGTAACTCCCAGTGATGACTGATCGTTCCATGGGAGGGAACATTTTGTTTCGCTTCGCGCTTGTTTTCGAGGCCGGTTACTCGTAGCAAGGAACGAAGGCTCTTGGGAGGGGGGGAGGATACCCACATAATTAATCCGGCTGGTGTCCCCACGTCGTATCTACTGTGGGCTGGAGGTTGGTGGTAGTACTGTATCCTAGGTAGGTTCTAGTCCACGAGTAGGAGGATGGTCATTGTGGATCCTTGAAGATACGTAGTCGAGTCTTCGTACCAGTACTGGTCGCCGCATGTCGTGACCCGGCCTTGAATTTCTGCCGTGGTTGTAGTTCGTGGTTACCCAAGACCCACAGTAACTCCCAGTGATGACTGATCGTTCCATGGGAGGGAACAGTTTGTTTTTGCTTCGCGCTTTTCTTCGAGGCCGGTTACTCGTAGCAAGAAACGAAGGCTCTTGGGAGGGGGGGAGGATACCCACATAAATAATCCGGCTGGTGTCCCCACGTCGTATCTACTGTGGGCTGGAGGTTGGTGGTAGTACTGTATCCTAGGTAGGTGCTAGTCCACGAGTAGGAGGATGGTCATTGTGGATCCTTGAAGATACGTAGTCGAGTCTTCGTACCAGTATGGGTCGCCGCATGTCGTGACCCGGCCTTGAATTTCTGCCGTGGTTGTAGTTCGTGGTTACCCAAGACCCCCAGTAACTCCCAGTGATGACTGATCGTTCCATGGGAGGGAACATTTTGTTTCGCTTCGCGCTTTTTTTCGAGGCCGGTTACTCGTAGCAAGGAACGAAGGCTCTTGGGAGGGGGGGAGGATACCCACATAATTAATCCGGCTGGTGTCCCCACGTCGTATCTACTGTGGGCTGGAGGTTGGTGGTAGTACTGTATCCTAGGTAGGTGCTAGTCCACGAGTAGGAGGATGGTCATTGTGGATCCTTGAAGATACGTAGTCGAGTCTTCGTACCAGTACTGGTCGCCGCATGTCGTGACCCGGCCTTGAATTTCTGCCGTGGTTGTAGTTCGTGGTTACCCAAGACCCCCAGTAACTCCCAGTGATGACTGATCGTTCCATGGGAGGGAACATTTTGTTTCGCTTCGCGCCTTTTTTCGAGACTGGTTACTCGTAGCAAGGAACGAAGGCTCTTGGGAGGGGGGGAGGATACCCACATAATTAATCCGGCTGGTGTCCCCACGTCGTATCTACTGTGGGCTGGAGGTTGGTGGTAGTACTGTATCCTAGGTAGGTTCTAGTCCACGAGTAGGAGGATCGTCATTGTGGATCCTTGAAGATACGTAGTCGAGTCTTCGTACCAGTACTGGTCGCCGCATGTCGTGACCCGGCCTTGAATTTCTGCCGTGGTTGTAGTTCGTGGTTACCCAAGACCCCCAGTAACTCCCAGTGATGACTGATCGTTCCATGGGAGGGAACATTTTGTTTCGCTTCGCGATTTTTTTCGAGGCCGGTTACTCGTAGCAAGGAACGAAGGCTCTTGGGAGGGGGGGAGGATACCCACAAAAATAATCCGGCTGGTGTCCCCACATCGTATCTACTATGGGCTGGAGGTTGGTGGTAGTACTGTATCCTAGGTAGGTGCTAGTCCACGAGTAGGAGGATGGTCATTGTGGATCCTTGAAGATACGTAGTCGAGTCTTCGTACCAGTACTGGTCGCCGCATGTCGTGACCCGGCCTTGAATTTCTGCCGTGGTTGTAGTTCGTGGTTACCCAAGACCCCCAGTAACTCCCAGTGATGACTGATCGTTCCATGGGAGGGAACATTTAGTTTCGCTTCGCGCCTTCGAGACCGGTTACTCGTAGCAAGGAACGAAGGCTCTTGGGAGGGGGGGAGGATACCCACATAATCAATCCGGCTGGTGTCCCCACGTCGTATCTACTGTGGGCTGGAGGTTGGTGGTAGTACAGATCCTAGGTAGGTGCTAGTCCACGAGTAGGAGGATGGTCATTGTGGATCCTTGAAGATACGTAGTCGAGTCTTCGTACCAGTACTGGTCGCCGCATGTCGTGACCCGGCCTTGAATTTCTGCCGTGGTTGTAGTTCGTGGTTACCCAAGACCCCCAGTAACTCCCAGTGATGACTGATCGTTCCATGGGAGGGAACATTTAGTTTCGCTTCGCGCCTTCGAGACCGGTTACTCGTAGCAAGGAACGAAGGCTCTTGGGAGGGGGGGAGGATACCCACATAATTAATCCGGCTGGTGTCCCCACGTCGTATCTACTGTGGGCTGGAGGTTGGTGGTAGTACTGTATCCTAGATAGGTGCTAGTCCACGAGTAGGAGGATGGTCATTGTGGATCTTTGAAGATACGTAGTCGAGTCTTCGTACCAGTACTGGTCGCCGCATGTCGTGACCCGGCCTTGATTTCTGCCGTGGTTGTAGTTCGTGGTTACCCAAGACCCCAGTAACTCCCAGTGATGACTGATCGTTCCATGGGAGGCGAACATTTTGTTTCGCTTCGCGCCTTTTTTCGAGACCGGTTACTCGTAGCAAGGAACGAAGGCTCTTGGGAGGGGGGGAGGATACCCACATAATTAATCCGGCTGGTGTCCCCACGTCGTATCTACTGTGGGCTGGAGGTTGGTGGTAGTACTGTATCCTAGGTAGGTGCTAGTCCACGAGTAGGAGGATGGTCATTGTGGATCCTTGAAGATACGTAGTCGAGTCTTCGTACCAGTACTGGTCGCCGCATGTCGTGACCCGGCCTTGAATTTCTGCCGTGGTTGTAGTTCGTGGTTACCCAAGACCCCCAGTAACTCCCAGTGATGACTGATCGTTCCATGGGAGGGAACATTTTGTTTCGCTTCGCGCCTTTTTTCGAGGCCGGTTACTCGTAGCAAGGAACGAAGGCTCTTGGGAGGGGGGGAGGATACCCACATAAATAATCCGGCTGGTGTCCCCACATCGTATCTACTATGGGCTGGAGGTTGGTGGTAGTGTATCCTAGGTAGGTGCTAGTCCACGAGTAGGAGGATGGTCATTGTGGATCCTTGAAGATACGTAGTCGAGTCTTCGTACCAGTACTGGTCGCCGCATGTCGTGACCCGGCCTTGAATTTCTGCCGTTGTTGTAGTTCGTGGTTACCCAAGACCCCCAGTAACTCCCAGTGATTACTGATCGTTCCATGGGAGGGAACATTTTGTTTCGCTTCGCGCCTTCGAGACCGGTTACTCGTAGCAAGGAACGAAGGCTCTTGGGAGGGGGGGAGGATACCCACATAATCAATCCGGCTGGTGTCCCCACGTCGTATCTACTGTGGGCTGGAGGTTGGTGGTAGTACTGTATCCTAGGTAGGTGCTAGTCCACGAGTAGGAGGATGGTCATTGTGGATCCTTGAAGATACGTAGTCGAGTCTTCGTACCAGTACTGGTCGACGCTTGTCGTGACCCGGCCTTGAATTTCTGCCGTGGTTGTAGTTCGTGGTTACCCAAGACCCCCAGTAACTCCCAGTGATGACTGATCGTTCCATGGGAGGGAACATTTAGTTTCGCTTCGCGCCTTCGAGACCGGTTACTCGTAGCAAGGAACGAAGGCTCTTGGGAGGGGGGGAGGATACCCACATAATTAATCCGGCTGGTGTCCCCACGTCGTATCTACTGTGGGCTGGAGGTTGGTGGTAGTACTGTATCCTAGGTAGGTGCTAGTCCACGAGTAGGAAGATGGTCATTGTGGATCCTTGAAGATACGTAGTCGAGTCTTCGTACCAGTACTGGTCGCCGCATGTCGTGACCCGGCCTTGAATTTCTGCCGTTGTTGTAGTTCGTGGTTACCCAAGACCCCCAGTAACTCCCAGTGATGACTGATCGTTCCATGGGAGGGAACATTTTGTTTCGCTTCGCGCCTTTTTTCGAGACCGGTTACTCGTAGCAAGGAACGAAGGCTCTTGGGAGGGGGGGAGGATACCCACATAATTAATCCGGCTGGTGTCCCCACGTCGTATCTACTGTGGGCTGGAGGTTGGTGGTAGTACTGTATCCTAGGTAGGTTCTAGTCCACGAGTAGGAGGATGGTCATTGTGGATCCTTGAAGAAACGTAGTCGAGTCTTCGTACCAGTACTGGTCGCCGCATGTCGTGACCCGGCCTTGAATTTCTGCCGTGGTTGTAGTTCGAGGTTACCCAAGACCCCCAGTAACTCCCAGTGATGACTGATCGTTCCATGGGAGGGAACATTTTGTTTCGCTTCGCGCTTTTTTTCGAGGCCAGTTACTCGTAGCAAGGAACGAAGGCTCTTGGGAGGGGGGGAGGATACCCACATAATTAATCCGGCTGGTGTCCCCACGTCGTATCTACTGTGGGCTGGAGGTTGGTGGTAGTACTGTATCCTAGGTAGGTGCTAGTCCACGAGTAGGAGGATGGTCATTGTGGATCCTTGAAGATACGTAGTCGAGTCTTCGTACCAGTACTGGTCGCCGCATGTCGTGACCCGGCCTTGAATTTCTGCCGTGGTTGTAGTTCGTGGTTACCCAAGACCCCCAGTATCTCCCAGTGATGACTGATCGTTCTATGGGAGGGAACATTTTGTTTCGCTTCGCGCCTTTTTTCGAGACCGGTTACTCGTAGCAAAGAACGAAGGCTCTTGGGAGGGGGGGAGGATACCCACATAATTAATCCGGCTGGTGTCCCCACGTCGTATCTACTGTGGGCTGGAGGTTGGTGGTAGTACTGTATCCTAGGTAGGTGCTAGTCCACGAGTAGGAGGATGGTCATTGTGGATCCTTGAAGATACGTAGTCGAGTCTTCGTACCAGTACTGGTCGCCGCATGTCGTGACCCGGCCTTGAATTTC
>JARUPZ010001338.1:0-21644 GCA_031213475.1 Nereocystis luetkeana
AATAGCAATCCCAACAAAAAAAAGAAAACAATTGGTGTGGGGAAAAAGCGACCAAAATGACGTTTCGAACCCAACTGTTCTTGGGTTGGGTAACTCTAAGGGTTGGTCATAACAAAACGGAGCAACTACTGATTCACCTTCTTCACCAATCATCTCCTCATGTTTGTCGTTTTCAAAATATTCTTAATGACCCAACCAAATTGGATTTTCGCAAACGCCCTAGTGATTCTGGTTCTGCGTTGCCGCCTTTATGCAGTTCGTGGTTCCAAAACTGGAAGGAATTCTGGGGGAGGCGCCCGCCTCGTTGGGAGCAGGGGGGTCATGCAGAAGAAGTTGCAGAGGCTCGCATCATAGGTACGGGCGACTAACGCGGCAAACCTCAATCAGACTGGGGGCAATGATGCCGGTTTTTTGCGGTTGTCGCCTCGCCGCGCTGCACTCCGCCCGTGGTTACCATACCTATCCTAGGTGGCACTGAGAGGCAGGGTACAGGCAAACGAATGCCACCTCCTCTTGGTGGCCGCCGGGTCTTGACCAGGCTGTCTGTGCTCGTCTGTTTTGGGACGCGCGAATGGTCGCACTGCTGTACGAGCCGCAACCAGATCTACGGAGACGCTTGCTACGGTAGGGGTAGACGCGCGTTTGCCTCACAGGGGCAGCACCTAATTCTTCCTTCTGAGGCTCCTCACTTGAGGGGCTACTGTAGCTCTCTATGGCTTTTGAGAAGAACAAAAAAAATGTGCAAACGCGATGAACGACCCCAAAGCTTGCAGTAGATGCATCGCGAAAAATGTTTTTAAACACTAATGAAGGTATATTACAACGATGTTGGGTTATAACCCTTGTTGGACTGTGGTCCCGTTTTGGGGATAAACCACTCAGATTCTAAGTAGTTCGTCCCAAATAGGGGACTGCAGTCCTCAAAGGATAAACGAGCCCGGTCAGTCCCAGTGACATTGTTTGGCCAAAACCTACGACCTCTATCGTAAGGATTTCTGACAGGGGCATCACAACGACGCAGCTGCTCAGCTGGGCAAGACTCCACGAAGAGGAGAAGGATGAGGAAGAGGAGTAGCAGGAGAAGGAGGAGAAGGAGGAGGAGGAGGAGGAGGAGGAGGAGGAGGAGGAGGAGGAGGAGGAGGAGGAAGAGGAGGTCACTTTGTGTAGCGACGCGGAAGGGCAAAGGAGGGGCCAACCTGGGAGGTCCCTGAGGAGATTGACACTTCGCAGGAAGGAAAGAGATGGCACATAAACAAATGGAGTTAATTCGCCGTAGCGGGGGGGGTGGCTTAGCCCCTTTAGATTTGCCGTCCCGGTGTGGGGACAAACTACTCAGAATTTGAGCGATGTGTCCCCAAAGCGGGACAGCAGTTCTAAAAAGAGTGCCAGAGTGAGGGCACTCTTGCGCCCGTGGGGGTGTCCACCTTGCCGGGACTCGTCGAACTCCTTTACAGCTCCTCGCTCCACTCGAAGCATAGTCTACACCAGCACTACCGCAGTATTTTTTTCCATCTCGTTTGTTGTGTCCGGCGCAAATCAGTTCCGGGGCCACAACGCAGGCTCTTCTCCTCCCTTCTTCGCTACGATGCGTGCCTTGCATTTTAGATCGCGAGAAGAGTTCAGCATTTTCCTGCTTCGTGGACTGGCGTTCTATATATGGTTTCGAGCCTTGGACGCCTTCCTTAGCAGTACATACATTGTTAGCTTTTAGTCAAAACCTTTCAAAAATCGAAAACAATGTTGAGCGCGCTCAGTGGGCGGACTTCGAAATACCTGCAGCTGGTTGTTGAGGTTATTTTAGTAAAATAGTGTCTCAAGATTGCTGAATGGAGCCGACCATCCCATCCCATGCCATGCCATGACATGCCGTGGATGGGCGGTCTCCTTCGGCCGTAAATGCGCAGGAGAATGCCGAGAACTGATTGAATCGGTACGGCATTCGAAGGACGATATGGCACGATACAAGTTGATCGCGCCTCGTTCGCTTGATCTATGGACGACATGGGACACTCATCCCTCACACACAAGCCGGGGTCGTTCGAGACAAAGTTGTGAGCAGGCACGAGGACCGAAAGAAAGGGGGTGACGGACGGACACATCCATAACATACATGCTACGACGCATTTTCAAGCTCGAGAGCAGTGCGCGTCTGCAACACAGCACTAAATACCTACCGTGGGTCTCGAAAGGCATGCGCGGTCGACGATCAAATTACTAAGGCAAACAACAAATGAGTGCCCCCCCCCCCTCTATATTATAAAAAAATGGGTTGAAGTCGGTTGGCAACGACACTGTAAAAACATGCCGCTCACTGCTTGAGCTACACAACCAGGGTACCGTTATGTTTTTTTGGCAGTCGGTCATAGCTGGTGGTCGAGTGAGATCATTAGTGAGGGGTGGAGAAGCTTAAATCCACACAAGGAGAATGATCGCATCACGTATACCAGGTAGTGTTTTTGGAAAGACAACCGAGAGGCAGATTCAAAGTACTCCCATTGCTGTCTCTGGAAGTGGCCACGGTGGAAATTTAATGAACTCATTGAAGGAGTCATCCATGTGCGTATCTGCCTCACAAGCGATTCATAGCAGGGTGCAGCTCTCCCTTCATGCGACTCGCCGGACAATTCCCGGCGCTTCGTGCTTGCTTCAAGCAGGGACTACCTGGTCGGTGAAACCCGACGTGCTCCGTCCCGGCATTGCAGGGATGCGAGGGTCTATGGCCATACGACTACGGTTGTGCAAGACAATGAGTACACCCCTCTCCCCCCCCCCCTTCTCCGGCATAAGCCAATTTCATCTTGCGCCACGCTTGTCGCTATCATGCACCCGGACAGACTCAATCGAACCCGTGGCTCCCGAGGAAAGTACAGTAGCTCTCCTCCCTTAAACCTTCACGCGCAGCGAAATCCGTTTGCTCTTGTCGAGAGAAGCTAGCAGGTGCCCGTGGGCCACAAGTGCCTCGATATACCGTCAGTACCACCGGTTTATCGCCTGCTTTTCGTTTTTACTACCGGGTATATTGGTAGTGATTTGAGGTACTGTTGTACTACAATATTACTGCCTGTTATTGATATTACGTAAGTCGACTTACTGTAGTTGGCACGGCAGCCCCGAGCAGTGTAATGGGAGCTCCCGGGACCCGGCCACCGCCATGCCCCAGAGGAGATCAGACGTTTGGGCTGCACGGAATGTCGAGAGAAGCTAGCAGGTGCCCGTGGGCCACAAGTGCCTCGATATACCGTCAGTACCACCGGTTTATCGCCTGCTTTTCGTTTTTACTACCGGGTATATTGGTAGTGATTTGAGGTACTGTTGTACTACAATATTACTGCCTGTTATTGATATTACTTAAGTCGACTTACTGTAGTTGGCACGGCAGCCCCGAGCAGTGTAATGGGAGCTCCCGGGACCCGGTCACCGCCACGTCCCAGAGGAGATCAGACGTTTGGGCTGCACGAACCGATACAGCGGCGTGATATTGTAGCGGAGGAGATAATCTGGCGCAGAGTCGGACTGGCTCAAAAGCGAAAACTCCCATCTGAAGTACACGATTTATTGCTCGGGAATTCTAGAGAAAGAAAGACACCCCTCGGCTGCAAATGTACGCTTCCGCAAAATCGTCGAGTGGGGCACTGTTCCATCGAGCGCTCGCTCTAGGATGCGGCCCAAGGTTGCGCTAGCAATTTCACATTCACCACCGCCGCCGACACTACACTACCGGTACATTGAACCTCTCCTTATCAGCCAAAATAAAAAGTAGAACACGCAACCGTACTACCGTTACGAGAGGATATATTGATCAGAACCCATCATGGACCCGCAAAACGTAATATTTCCGTATGTTTACACTCGAAGTTAGGTTCTGATTACTATGTTACCCCCGTAATACCAATTCGGGGTCAGTGACACGGCGTGCCCCCTCTGTCTTCTTCCTTCTGCCCCTCCCAAACTTCGTGGGACGCTTTTCCAGAGACCGCGGGAACGTGTGCAGAGGGATTGGATGCTGTGCACGCCGATCCCGTCGACTGTTTTTGCGTACTGGTAGCATAGGTTTGACGGTGCAGAAGGATAGGTACAAGGCCCCAAGGGGCAGCAGGCGACACATCGGGAGTGACGAAGAACGCAGGAAACCTCGACAACATTACAGATCGTTTTTTTTTTCAATTAGATGAGCCCGCCAGTAGCTAGCGCCACGAAACACACGTTGGAATACGTGCAGCGCTACCCCGCGGGAAAATCGACGTTCCCAGACGCGCACGGGGCCGTGTCCCCTGCTCTGGCCTGTTTCGCCCCGATAACAATCTTGTGGGGCGTTTTCTTTTCGCGCCGATTCAACACCGGCGCAGTTTGCCACGAATTTTGCGCTACCGGTTTTGTCGAGAAAAAAAATCGCGTCGTGTGTGGGAACGTTGTACCCGTCGAGCAGATCGTCCATTTCCACGTCATGATCTAGATCTTTAAGGGAAGATAGATGTATCCTTGATATGTAGGATGTAGCCCAATGTTGCTGGGTGAGAGCCGTTTAATCTGCATGATCTAGGGTATGGATCTGTATACTGTACATATGGTGCACAACATCTCATAGCAGCAGGTTAGGATCTAGACGATATATCTGTAGGTGATCTATCTGTAGATATCTGTAGATGATCTACCTGTAGGTGATCTATCTGTAGATGATCTATCTGTAGATGATCTATCTGTAGATGATCTATCGGTAGATGATCTATCTCTCAGACGTCTGAAAAGTTCGTTATTGGCGCCACTCCTCTCATTTTTGTTTCGTTACGAGCACCGACAAAAGCGGCGCCGGACTGGGCGATAGAATGTGTCTCTTGGAGCCTTGCCGCACGTTTGGCTGGTCAGTCGCTAGGACAGCAGTTGCGTGCTATGTACGATAGAGGGCATGCCTGAACCTCTTCTTTGCTTGAGGAGCTCCACACTATTTTTAAAAGTTACCCAAATCTGAAACTTCGAGAAATTATGTAGGCTCAACCCGAATTTTTTTCACCCCATGGCCTAGGTGCTACGTGACGAAAAATATCGTTCAACAAAAAAAGAAGGATACTGATAGGGTAGGTCCTCTTCAGTTGGAGAGATACATCGGTCAGATATGTTTGCCTTGCAAGGCAAAAAATGCTACCATAATATATGCAGTGGGTACCCCGAGTTTAGAGCGCCCCGCAACAAGCCAAAACACGCGCTCTTAATTACACAACGCTCATATCCGTGGTGGGCAAAATATACATACATAAGTTTTAGTATAGGCGAGTGGAATGGGGTCAGGCCGGGACACTTCATATCCATTTCTAGGTATGCCTATTGAGCAGGTACTCGTTGGTACTCACGTGTGTTGATTGCTTAGAGATAGAAGAAGATGAGCTTTACTCCTTTGAGCACGATGGAAGACTACAAGGCTCAGGGCTTGTTGCAGATTTGACCGCTCTTAAACCCCGAAAGCTCTTATCGTGGGCGCTCTTAAATCGGGGAACCCACTGCACCCCTATCGAAGCACGTGTCTCAAGCCTCTCTAAACGCATCACACTGTTTGTGACGTTTTCGTAGTCATTTTGGGTAAACTTATCTCTCGAGGGGTGGGGTTTCCCCCCTCGGGACGGGCGTTGGCCGGCGAGACACACCATCTGACATCCTGCTCTATTGTTGCACGTTTGTACTCGGCCCGCATCAATACGGCTTAAACAGTCAACATCTATCTGTAGAAAAAAGGCGACGCGATAAAAGGTTCCGGAGGCGCTACAAAAATCGCGTTCCGCTCTCCCGGCCCTCTTTAGGCCTCCACTCTCTCTTTCCCTCTCGTTGTGCCCTCGTCTCTGTGTTCACTCCCTCTTACCTGCCTATCTCCCCCCTGCTACCTCTCTGTTTTTCGCCCCCATCCGTCCCGAAAGGAATAGATAGTCAAGGTTCAAATTACTAAGGGAGGCAACAAATGGGTACCCCCCCCCCCCCCCCCCCTCCCACCCCACCCTTACAGCACCTTCCTGGATGTTCTTCCCTCCCCTAGTTCAATGTTGACCCAGTGGCACAAGCGCGTGTCTTCGATTCGCCGCTTCTAGGCCCTCTCGAAAATCACGACCAAACAACAGCATCGCAGGAGACATGGCACAACATGCCCCGTCGGGCAAGAGCCCCTGCTTCGCGTTTCACCATTTTGTTTTGGACCTTAAGAGTTCCTTCGGAAAGTGGTGCCAAGGCCGAACACGCTCCATGTTTGAGAACAGATCGGTCGTCCGCTCGCTTTCTGGGCCGCGGGGGGCGGCTGCTGTGCCGGCACATGCCTGACACAGTTTGCCTCACGACGGTGCGTCCATCCCATCATGCGGCGGATACGTGCACAGCAGTATGTATGCCGTTGTTTCGCGAGGTGTGTTGTTTTCACCGTGACCCGGACCCAGTGCGAGAGCTTACCACTTTTCCGAGGAAATCGTCCGACGCGCGCTGCTGTGTACAAGACGAAGCGGACTACGGGTAGCCCTACACAATGGTTAATTGGGCTGGGGTCGAGGTTAGGGTCAGGGCTAGAGCGTTAGGGCTGGTTCTATTTGTACCGTGTGATACACCATAGTAGTAGTGCCTGGTCAACTATTTTTTCGAACAGGCGGTGAGCTACCCTCCGGGTTCCACCTCGGCTCGGAAGTAGATGCCACGCACAGCTCATGTAAATGAAAAGGTGCCGAATTCTGGCAGCAAGGAAGTACTAAGGCACGACTGACTGTGACCGCCCAAAGCCACCGTTAAAAAAGTAGTTGGTTCTACTGTTCGATGTGTTAGACGGGCCGACTGCGTTGGGCCAACAGCGTCCCCCCAGTACGCGCCGCCGGAATCGGTAGAATCCACGCCCACAGTGCTCAGCATTTCAGCACAGACTTTTGAATCGCAGCCATTACATCGAGAGCTCATTCCTCACCTGGGCTCTGAACCGATACAAGCATGCTTACGCCAAACCTCGCGAACAATCGCTCTTCTTTCGTGGCTTTAAGTAAGAGTTTGTGTTGTGCTGCACATGGTGGGATGCCACACATGTCAATAAAATAACCATGGGTTGATCGAGGTTTACGAGCGCGCCAGTCTCCTCGTCTCCACTCTAACTCAAAACCACATCTTGCCCATTGACGAGAGCTACCATTGCCCGGTTCCTCGAATGCGCGTGAGCGACATCCCCGCAGGAACCTCAGCGGACAGAAAAACTGATCAAGATGACGTCGAGCATCGTGGCGTACCAGTAAGTATCATGTACCAGGTGGTATAGACGCAGTGTGTTCCTGGGCGAGGACGCTTTGCCCGGCTCACCATTGCTTGCTGATGGTTGACCACTGCACTAATAATAATTAGCCCTGTCCCGTTTGCCACCGCTTGGTGAGTCGTTCTTTGGAACCAAAGCATCAGAGAGAGCCCGGCGGCAGCGCGTCCGCCTCTGTACCAATCCGCTGAAAGTATACCCTAAAGAGCGTTGAGCTTTTGCACAGCAGAGGGGGTGTGATCGTTTTTTCAGCGCTCGTTTTCTCTCAACAGTGGAATAATCAGGGCGCTACGGTCCGTACCAGGTACCAGATACGTTATATTTTCGGAAGGCTCTCTCGCTCTCGACCAGATATTTCGGAAAACACCTCCTTGCTGCTGTTCGGTGTTGGCAACCTCTCCCCGCTCCGGAAACATCGAGCGCTGGAAAACGATCGGACCCTTTTCCGAACTCAACGCTCTTCTTTACGGTAGAAATACTACCGATCTCTTGGGCCCAAGCTACTATACTACAGCAGGGAGGGTAGATATACGTACACATATTTTCGTCAGGTTGTCAGCATGAGGAGCTCTAAAATCGCCCATGACGCGCTCTATTTGATAACCATTGTTCGGGCGCCCCGCAAGCAAAAACGAATGGACTTGCTTTTTTTTTTGTGGGATTGCAAATAGGTCAAGCCCACAGTTGACGTATTTCCCCAGATGAGGAGGAAAAGCCCCGTCAGGTGGAAAGGTATCAATGGTCTGAAAGTCTGCCGGGTTCGGGGAAAATCCGACGTGCTGTCTCTCGGCATCGTATGGATGCGAGGGCCTGCGTGGTCATACGGCTACGGCCGTGCATGACGTGAGTACAACCCCTCCTATACACCGTGGCATGGCCCTGGTAGCATGGCCCTGTGGGAGAGCCTTGTACACGTGAAATATTTCGTCGTTTGTGCACTGTAGGCATGGTGCAGTAGGAGTGTTCGGCGATGTGTCCACTGTCAGGCTTGTCCGTCGTGGTGCCTATATGTACCTACACCGGGTCACACTCGTCGGGTGGTACGGCTTCGATTCACTTTTTTATTTATTTGTTGTTAAACGCCATGCCTACTACTATTTGGACGTCATTGTACGCGGACGGTTTTCCCATTCATGAGTCCTGTTGGTGCATGGCTGCGCGTCGACGACGCCCGCCTAAGACCCACGCGTGCTATTACTATTGGCTTTGAACCTACCGTACAAAGTCATGCATTATGTACAGGAGGGTGCAAAAAAATACCAGCACACAACCAGACGTACAGGCACAGCTACGAGGGGAAGAGGAGAGGAGGAGCAAGCATTCCAGTAGTTGTCTGCTAGATGCTGAGGGAAGGTCAAGATATCTCTCCCCTGTTGCCCGGCGATCGATCGCGTTCGTTCGTCGACGCCGCCGCCTGAAATGAGGTGGCCAAAACGTTGCGAGTGCGGGTGCATACATAAAAACTACACACACCCGAGAGCGCGGCGGGTCTACGGCGCACATCATACTATATTCATGCAATATAAGTAGTTGAGCTGCTTACTTGCTGCCGGGCGCGTCCCCTGCCTACCGGAAGATGAAGAAATACATGCGATTTTTGTACGAAATACCTTTGGGCCATAAGGGGGAGAGATTAGTTAGCGTCGAATGCAGCACCCGCGGGCACAGCAAAAACGAAAGCAGCCCGAGCTGCTGGGGTAATAGAGGGGATGCATCGTTATTTGTCATTGCATCATACCCAAACCACACACTGTACACACACTGGACGGAGATCTCAGATGCGGCCGGAGCTCGTGGTGCGGAAAGGGTGGCACTTAGCATATGAGCCCAGATGTTTCTTTCTCACCCATGGGGCCCCTAAAAAGTGAGGACCTACCCGGCGCCTTTAGATCTGATGGGCTAAATAAAATATATCTCCTACCACAACGCGTTTCTTTAGATACCCTACGTACTGCTATTAATAGCACTATGATATCATGGTACTCGAGCCCATGGGAGTTTGTGTCAAGCTCGACGTACTTTTTTTTTTTTTTCTTTTCCGTCACAGTCTGTTGTTGCGTGACGTATCTTTATAGAGCTACATAGTAGTAGTAGCTCGTCAAGCGAAGAGGAGCTTCTGCAACAAAAAATGTCAGATGCTACCCAACAAACAGTAGCACCTACATAGCACGCGTCTGCGAAGCTGGATGATACTACTGTCGTCGTACAGCTTGCGCGCTCCCGCTAATCGTAGAACTTTGTTAAGACGCGAGACTCAATAAGACCTCATCTCACATATTTTTGCTCGCTACACATTATTATTAATATTGCATACGGTACCTATTGTAGAGAAGGTCCCCGAAAGCGGTTCGGTTTTTTGTTTCTGCCACACGATCGAGTGGGCGCGTGAGTGCGTGTTCTGTGGCAAGCGAAAAAGAGGAAGGAAGGAATGAAAGTGGAGGAGACGAATGCATACGTGGACGCCAAGACTATCTGCGGGTTGCTCGTGCCCTTCGCCAAGTGCGTACACACCGGCACGGCGCATCCTTCCATGATGGGGTTCATGACCACTCGAGAGAGGCTCTGGCGGAACTTACACCCCCCCCAGACGTCGCGCGTGGCCCCCGGCGGCTGTTGCGGTAAACCGCAATATTCTGACCCGAAAGTTGCTAATCACTCGGAATCACCGTCGTACTAGTATGTATTAATAGTACGCCTCACATCGTGCACACATGACGGGGGCCCCAGACCGGAATTCGGCAAAAAAATAAGAACAAGGTACGTACGTGGTTTGACGTTTTGAAACATGTGATAATAACGTGCAGCAGATGCACTGACCGAGTATCGGATGGCGGGCTGAGTCGAAGTATGATGACAAGGAAGTGTTCATCAATATGTTGCATGGCTTAAATCTCCACTAGGTACTTCGTATTATTGAACCCTGTAGTATACTATAACTGGTATCTATAAATTTGACCTGTGGTACATCTTGTATGATGGCGTGCGCGCATGCTTGTCTATATACCGCGCTCATTTTCGTTCGCAGGAGCCTGGAGACCTATTCATCTTTTCATCTCGCGTCGTCAATGAATTGGTGTCATGCGGTCACTCAGCATCGCAGAACGGGAGTTGTACCACCACTGCTATACTACTACGACGGTTGCTGCTGCTACTACTGTGCTACTACTATTTCTACTACTACTACTACTACTACTACCGATACTATCACAACTACTATACTACTACTACTACTACTACTACTACTACTACTACTACTACTACTACTACTACTACTACTACTATTATTACTACTACTACTACTACTACTACTACTACTACTACTACTACTACTACTACTACTACTACTACTACTACTACTACTACTACTACTACTTCTACTACTACTACTACTACTACTACTACTACTACTACTACTACTACTACTACTACTACTACTACTACTACTACTACTACTACTACTACTACTACTACTACTACTACTACTACTACTACTACTACTACTACTACTACTACTACTACTACTACTACTACTACTACTACTACTACTACTACTACTACTACTACTACTACTACTACTACTACTACTACTACTACTACTTCTACTACTACCACTACTACTACTACTACTACTACTACTACTACTACTACTACTACTACTACTACTACTACTACTACTACTACTACTACTACTACTACTACTACTACTACTACTACTACTACTACTACTACTACTACTACTACTACTACTACTACTACTACTACTACTACTACTACTACTACTACTACTACTACTACTACTACTACTACTACTTCTACTACTACTACTACTACTACTACTACTACTACTACTACTACTACTACTACTACTACTACTACTACTACTACTACTACTACTACTACTACTACTACTACTACTACTACTACTACTACTACTACTACTACTACTACTACTACTACTACTACTACTACTACTACTACTACTACTACTACTACTACTACTACTACTACTACTACTACTACTACTACTACTACTACTACTACTACTACTACTACTACTACTACTACTACTACTACTACTACTACTACTACTACTACTACTACTACTACTACTACTACTACTACTACTACTACTACTACTACTACTACTACTACTACTACTACTACTACTACTACTACTACTACTACTACTACTACTACTACTACTACTACTACTACTACTACTACTACTACTACTACTTCTACTACTACTACTACTACTACTACTACTACTACTACTACTACTACTACTACTACTACTACTACTACTACTACTACTACTACTACTACTACTACTACTACTACTACTACTACTACTACTACTACTACTACTACTACTACTACTACTACTACTACTACTACTACTACTACTACTACTACTACTACTACTACTACTACTACTACTACTACTACTACTACTACTACTACTACTACTACTACTACTACTACTACTACTACTACTACTACTACTACTACTACTACTACTACTACTACTACTACTACTACTACTACTACTACTACTACTACTACTACTACTACTACTACTACTACTACTACTACTACTACTACTACTACTACTACTACTACTACTACTACTACTACTGCTGCTACTACTACTACTACTACTACTACTACTACTACTACTACTACTACTACTACTACTACTACTACTACTACTACTACTACTACTACTACTACTACTACTACTACTACTACTACTACCACTACTACCACCACTAATATACTACATGACGAGAAATGAAGGGTTTCTCCTCAATGTATATATGCCTCTCGGTCGTCAGCCATTGATACTTTTCTTTGAGGCGAGTATCAGCTACATATTATACCACATGTTGTCCAGAAATGTAAGGATCGGCATTTAGACGTATCACTCTTCAAAACGGTCCTTAAATCTTCGAACAGAGTGGCATTATGAGATATTGGCGTCCAAGAAAACGTCGACGTAATGACTACTTGTTTTATGTACTGCGCTGTACGTGCGTGTGTTTTCACATCAAACCGTTCCTTCTACCCGTCGGCCTCCAGCACAACAACCAGTGTCCATGCCAATTCTTCACTCCTATATACCAGGTATAGAGAGATACCAGGCACCTCGTACTACACAAGTACACATCTACAAACAAACTTGATACCTGGTATGTTTTTGGTTCGTTTTTATGCTATATTGCATCAAGGGGCCACGTTCGTTCATGTCACGCCCGCTTTTCGTCGCGGTTTATAGACTGCTGCTGCTGCTGCTGCTGCAGGTGTGCATCTAGATTCTTGTATTATTGTCACCGTCTGTCGCAGGACATTGATGTTGGTTGTGCGGTACAGCAGTAGTACGCCATCCTTTTGTCTGTGTCTGGCGGGTCCGCCGCTTTTGGCGGAGGGGGCGTTTCGGCGCCCCCGTTTTTCGGCGGGGGGGGTCGGAAGGGTATAAAAGGGTGATGGGTGGCACAATCGGCGAAAATCAAGCACCGTGTCACCCCGCGCCGATCATCGTTCGGTGCCGTAAGTACGAGTTTGTAAGTCCACAACGAGGACGGAAAATGCACGCACTCTGGGCTACCGCTGCTGTACCATCACCTCCCGAGTATAGTACACTGACACGACGTACATTATCATCGTATGTACGTACTCCTCCATACACCATACCCGAAGTTTTTCACAATATTTATACCTGGTACCTGGTAATAAATACCTGGTACCAGTTTCGTCCTGCCCAGCTTGGAGCCACGATATAAATATGTGTACATCGACAAATATACACATGAATGTATGTCCTGCTCTGTCGTACCACGTTGCTGGAAATGTAAAGAACTTTTGAGTATGTATTTTATCTCGAAACGATTCTAAATCTCCCGGACAGAGAGCCGCACACTGTCCTGGCGAGCGAGGGAGTCTTAAGAAGAGTGCTTTCTCCGTTCCCCCTCTCTTCTGTTCTTGGCGATGCCACCGTTTTACCACCTCCGTTGGGCCCCAGGGTGGCCCGATGTTTTCTGTTTTCCTTCTATAACTATACTACTACTGCTGGTGGTCGGCTAACCGCCGTGATTGGCACGAGGAGAGAGCCGACGCAAAGAGAAGAGGAGTTTACCTGTCATCAGACTTCCATTTTGTCTATGGTGTGACTGCATGCGGTGTGGTGCTACACGCACTGCAGTATATCTATGATTGCACGAGTACGGGTGGTTTATTTGTGCTCTTGACACCAGGTACTATTTACCTGGTAGAATTTCGCACTTTGGTCCCAAAATATGAGGACCATTTTTATATTAAAATTGAATTCAAACACTAGTTATATTTAGGGACAAAGTGGTACCAGGTACCAGGTACTAGATGAAAAGGTGGCGCATACATTCGTACGTATCCTTCGCTCTTTCGGCACTATGATATGTCGCATATAATCATCCTCGTACTACACACACGAAATTCTCTTCCCCAATCAACAGCGTAGAGTACACGACCCAAAACAGAGCGAAGGCGAGCGCCCGGTCTAAGAGGAAAAGAGTGTCCCTGTTCTCAACGCTTTCACCGTTGTTGTGTTGTGCTGTTTTCCGGGTTGTACCTGATGTGGTCCTGTGTTTGCATGCATGATGGCGGGGGCATTATTCACATGCACATGCATGGCATTTTGCTGCACATGAAAAAAAAAAAAGTCATCCCCTAGCCCCTATATTTTCGAGAAAGGCGTGTTTTTCTGGACACTTCGCTGCGTGGAGAGGGAAACAGAAAGACTGCAGACAGAGGAGGCAGGGTTGGGAGGGCGTTACCTTGTGGGAACGGGAACGTCATGTGTAGGTAAGACCTGCGCGCAACTGCGATCGCCACCCTCTGCCATTCCGCCGAAAATTTCCTATCCTCCTCTTCGCCTTTCAGGGCTGAGAGGTCTACAGCATCTCCTCTTATTGTCGCGCAACCTTGGTTAGAGGTAGATAGACAGACACCTCCCTGTTCGGGAAGGGTGGGCGCAAAAGGCGGGAACGCCTCGGACTCGGTACGGAGCGGAGCGATAACAGGCTAGGACGGGCCCGGCCTCTCTTCCGACGAACCTCGCCGGCATCGTCGAAGAATATCCGCGGGACTCCGGATTGGTGTGTAGAGCTTCGCTGGTTGGCGTTTTGAGTTTCGTTGGAGTGGAGGCTGCAAGCAAGAGGATTCATTTGTGTTTCGGGTTTCGTGCTTGTTTTCGAGGTTTCCTGGTACGTCGCCTGCTTGCCTGACCGCGAGAGTCTCGCCCGGGATAGACCGAAGGACTACTGTGCTCCGCCCTGGCGCCCCCACTTGTTCCGTTGGCCTCTGGATTCCCCGCTCTTTTTTTGTTTCCTGTCGCAACAGATGAAAACATTATTTTTTGTCAGAGGGAGCAAAGAGTGCGTTGTATCCAACATAAATTACGAATTGAGTCTCTGGCAGAGCTTGCGACAACGCCAGAGTTCATCGAGCCACCAACCACTATTGAAATGACTACAAATTAAAAAACAAGACAGAAGATGGTCGTGGCTGGGCGAGCGAGAGATGAGGCTCGGGACGGGCCTATCGTCGTTTTGGTTGGACCACATCCCGGTGTACTACTGGTGGTATGATAAAAGATATAACACGAATGGAGATTATGCATGGGGTGTCAAATTGCAAGTTGTAAACAACTTTAGGTACTAACTACCTGGTACAGCACTACTACCTGGTACAATAATAAAATTGGCAGTACGAGTAGTACTTCACAGAGTCAGTCTCCCCAAGCCCCAAGGGCACCTCGATCTCGTACCAAGTACCTGGTACACCCGTACCTGGTAGTTTTTCGTGGCGGCATGGGCGAAGAAGCCCTGCCTCATTTGCCATTCCCCGCCTACCCCTATAACCCTATATTGATCGTATCTTCGAGCGTCCTTGTCCTCGTTCTGTGCGAGTACCGTTCGTACCTGTTTCATACCCTGGTAGCATCGTACGAGTGCAAGTGCCTTGTACCAGTGCCAGGTACTACTCGTACTCTGTACCAGGTATACCACACTCGTATTCAGCTCTCTCAAATCTAGGGCGCTTTCTCTTACGTGTGCTGCTGTGATTGGTTTATTTGCTTGACGTTCCTCTGCTCTTCTGCTCTAGCTCTCTGCTGCTGCTGCTGCTGCTGCAGCTTGGTCCTTCTGTGTTCTTGGCACCGATCGATCAGATCAGATCCCAGCTTGATGATCTAGAGCCTTGACGGCATGATATTTAGATATGTGCCACCTGTTTGCTTGGTGGGATCTATCTGTGCATGGGCCTTACATATACTCTGCCAGTCTGTCCGTAAAAATAAGGGCTGTTTTGATATTAGCATGAATACATGGTCGATAATTATATTTACGGCCATAAGGTCAGTGGTACTACGGAGTGTTATCTGTATGATACGGCTCTTGTAGAACCCTTCATGACGACATACCACTCTGTCCCTAAATGTAAGGACCAGTTTCTCCATGAATATTTCATCAAAACCGCCCTTATATTTAGGGACGTATTTGACACGTACTGAACGTGGCACGTAGGATCTATCTGCCCGATGTCGTATTAATGTCAATATCAATATTAATACCAGGTAGTTACTTTTAATAGGTACCAGGTACGTCGTATTACTGGTATTAATACTGGTAGTTGTTATGAAGTGGTGTATCGTGGGCATTTGTTGCCCTCGGTGTCCGATTTTGATTGGATGCTTGGTAGGTTCCTTGTCCTCGGTGTCCGATTTTGATTGGATGGTTTGGTTGTGCTCCGGTTGGCCTCTTATTTCCTTTCGCGTTCTCAAGCTTGCTCTGTTTATCGTATGTGGTGGTATTGTTTATTTCGCTTCTTCAGGTATTGTGCCACATTCCCTACGGGGGGGGCTTCTTTGTTTCTTTTGATTTTTCTCTCTTCCATAGAACGTGTATGTCGTGCATATCGTATCCAGTTCGATGACATGGTATTGGATTGTCTACTGGTACTCTGCTCACTGCTGCGTAACTTTGTAAAACATATTATCTCTTGTGTCGTAAACATATTATCTCTTGTGTCGTAGCTTTGTGACCATATCAGAGCTTGCATCTCTCGAGGATTAACGAATCGGCACGGACACTGGTTGTGCGGGATGTCGACGGTTGGGAAGAACGGTTCAATGTGAAGGACACACAACATGAGAACATCGTCATCGTTAATCATCACCACGTATCTCCCTCTCTCTCTCCCCCAGGTGCACGGGTTGCATCCAGGTGATCAGCCAGCGTTCGTGAGGAGATATGTTTGCGTCGCCCATCTTCTGGCAGATCCGCTACCTCGTGACCAATCTCACCAAGAAAAACCTCAAGAGCTCAATCTCCGAGCTCAACCAGGCAAGCCATTATATGTCGTTAAGATACTCGTATGTATGATACTGGTACGTTTTTTTTTTTTTTTTTTTAAATCATCACTTTTACTTTCCAGCCTAACTCGTAGGAGGTTTTGCCCTCAACAAACTCTGATATACCAGTATTTGAGTGGTCAGGAGTCGGACGGAACACCCTGTTTGCCTGCTGGGTTACCCGTTATCTTGTTCTTTCATTGGACCCCATTTGCGATGATTTCGGCGAGGTGCAGCGCGGTTGGTACGATGGATGGGGTGGGGGCAAAGGCTAAACGTCGCGTGGGCAAGGCGAATAGCAAACGCACCGCAAATGCATCGCAAGCGCACCACGCATGGCAAACGCATCTATCGCAAGCTATGCTGCCTGCGTACGGTAGTCCTCGCGCCCACTGACGTCATGTTTGGTGTTTGTTTGCTGTACACAGCCATGGAACTTGTATATATCTCTGTCGTGGGATGAAGACCCAGGACGGACACTGGGTGTGTGCTGTAGTCATTTCGACTTTCGAATGGCACTTTTGAGTTTTGTATGATATTTGGCGTTACGTATGAAATTATACCAGGTACCTGGTAGTTATTTTCGGTCTGCGACGCCGATCTGCTGTGGGCTTTGTCCGCGTGGGTGCTGCTTGGGGCGGGATACGCCCTCTTAATAGTCAGTTTGCCTTGCATGCCTTACCTTGCCTTGCCTTGCATCGCCTTGCTACGTACGCTATTTATTTATGTAGGAGTTGCACGGGTACTCGTGTAATGCTATCGCAACGTCTGTGTATAGAGCTAGAAGGGGCAGTAAGAGCGCGAAATGTTTCGGGGGGGTTGAGTGTAGGAACCTGTTGTGTTGTCGTCTTTTCGGGCACTGACCCACTGTATTACTGTGAAATCGCCAACAACTACCACGACAGTAGGCAGTGCTGCTGCTGTTGTTGCAGAGCGCATTGTACCGGTATTAATAGGTGCCTTTTCGTGCCCACGGGCTAGATTTTGGCATCATGGCACTTACCTACTGTAACGAGAGCGACAACAGCAGTGAGCAGTAGGCAATGGTGCTGCTGTTGGTGCATGGCACTCTACCGGTATTGTGAAGTATTAGTACACAGTAGTACATGGAGCTGGCGGTGCCGCGACAGCGGCCTGTTGGCGGGTCTTCGTTTTGGCATCTATAGCAACACCCACAAGGTAGACAGCAGCAGGCAGTATAATTATATCAAGAACTACGTGTATGATGCAGTAGCCGTGGCATGAGCGAGCTCTAAAAGCGTGTACGTAGCTCAAATAGAGCTCACATCTATACTGGGACGCATCAGGGCCTGCAGCAGCAGCACAGTAACCACGTACAGCTATTTGATTTGCTACGTTCAGCTAACTCCCGCCAACATCTGCCCTTCACCAGGAGACAGGAGATGTGTACGTAATAGACCTTGGAAATTGCCTCATTTTGGCCTTCATTTATTCGTTTTCGGACGTGCCCTCTATTTACAGGCAGGGAGCAGGAGATATTCCACGCACCTTTTTTTATTATGGTCGCATTGTTGTTGATGTAGAGGCGTACTAATAATATTAACAACGCACACCCCAACAGTGTTCGAAAATAACCAACAAACAAATCCTCTGTGTGAGGTCTAAAGTTTCCTCGAAAACCCATCTTGCAAGGTTGGTTCGACCCCCTTAGTTGTCATATTTCGATCGCGCGTGCTACCGGGTTTATGTTTATGTATAGGTTTTCGAGTGGTCTACCAAATGACAGTTTTTGTTACAAAATCTGACAGTTTTTGTCCCAAAATCCGACAGTTTTTGTACGTGAAGAATTCGCTACCTACGTTATCCTGAGCAAAAGCCACTGCTGCAGTTTTCCGGTACTCCCTGAAGGTGTTGTATTTGTTAAGGATACTGTGTTGTACATTTTCTACTGCGGTGTCAGCGCATCGGCGTGATTCCACTCTTCCTATCTAAAGATTTCATTCATATAATGTACAAACCGTCCATATTTCTTGGCGAAGAGTGTATGTATGTACCCTATCGCAGTAGGTGCCATTACGTAGGCATTTGCTTCACACAGACAGTACAGGAGCGCCCACGACTCAGCAGAGCACCCAATGGATTCAGGTCCTCAGGAGCCCTCTGCTGTGTCTCGTTCAGCCCCGTGTGTCGACTGGACCAACCGTGAAACCAATCCCGGCTGTGCCCGCGGCTCCACCTCTGCTGCCTTCATCTTCTCAGACGGGAGGGAGGGAGGGAAGGAGAGTATTAATAGTAGGGGTCGTGCTCCATACTTAGTACCAGTACAAGACACCTATTCATACGTAGTGAGAAAACAAGCAATGAGAAAGGCAGGTTGAGGTTTACAGGAGAACATGAAATTCGGGAGTCGTCATACTGAAGTTAGTGTCGAGCGCACCCATTCTCACATGAAAAACCCAATCTGGACCTGTTTTATTGTTTCTTATTACAACAGTAGGATAGTATTCGTTCTTTTTTTAGGTCGATCATACGCGGGAGGTCACGCGCGGCGCCACCAGTATGATGCCAGTTCTCAGTTCCTAGTTTTTAACTTCCCTGTACCAGTTCCCAGTCCCAGCTCCCATTCCCTGCACATGCCAGTCGGGTATGACATGGTACCCAGTTAACCTGATGTTGATGTTCACGTATCAGATATGTATACCAGGTACCTGGTATGAGATAGTATATATCCTGATATTCGCAAATATGCCGGGTATCGTACGAAGCTATGTTTTGTTTCTCCTTTGTCTGCGGTGACGAGACGTAACGAATCTTAAAATCTTGTTCCGAATCTTGCTTTCGTTGGTAGAGGTTTGGCGGTACGATATGTATGAAACCAAGCATCATACCAGGTATTACAATACTCAGCAAGTAGTAAGAGTTGCCTTGATTTCCTTGTCACCTTTGGACACGAAGAAATTTCGAGTTTCTGGGTCACTGGGATTGAAGGGTTTGGTGCAATGAGGCTGGTGCCTGTTCTGTCCGGAGTTGCTGCTCTAGGGAGGCCGGTTTGCGCCCCACCCATGAGTTTGTGTCGTGGTGGAGGCGTTCGTTGTTCCTGTTGTGTTTGTTGTTTTGTTTTTTACTTGCTGTTGTCGTTTTACTGATATGTACCTGGTAGTACGTCGTATACTACTACGTACCCTGGTACCAGGTATGTACTCAATTAGTTGTTTTTTTTCCGGAATAGTTTTATTTTTTTCTTGCGGCCGCGGGTCTTCTTTCGCACTCTCGGCTGCGTGGCACGCACGGACCCGCGGGCACACCAAGGCGCCAATGCGAGCCCCGGCCGAGGTCCGTATCGCGTGCTCTGGGCCTTCAATGCCGCGAATTCTGGCGAATAAGTAGGGGGGGTCATTCCGACGTGCTAGACCCAAGCAGGACAATGGAAACCCCACAAAGTTCAAGACGTTTGTCTTCCGCTGGCTACTGGCTGCTGCTGTATTTTGTCTGAGCTGTCTACAATGAGGCAGCCACGGAACAGCAGCAGTCGCTCATCAAGCTCTTCCTTTTTCGACGGCCACGGACAGCGCATTTTGTGTGTGTGCGTGTTTGCGCCGTGATTCCCGTCGACCTACTGCTGTAGGAAGTAGGAACGAACACATAATTTCCAGAATACCAAGAAAGGTGCAACTGGATGCTGCGCAGAGGGCAGGACGACGTTTCGTACATGCTCACACCCCCTCGGTATTTCAAAAGCAACCGCGCAACCACGGTACGCACTACAACAGCAGCAGCAGCAGCAGCAGCAGCACGACAGCAGTGTTCGTATTTACGTGCGTGCAGTGTTCACCAGGAGATCCAGCTGTGTTATTTTATAATACAGCACACGTCGTCGAACGTCGTCCTGTCACACAGCAGTATGCAGCAGCACTCGGAGTAATTAGCGATGCCTGACGATGATGCTGCCCCCCCCCTTTTCAACTTCCCACACTCTCGGGATTTCTTGTCAACGACATTCGAAGGGGAATCTCGTTCGAAGCACCATTTTATTGTACCACTGTCTCTGTCCGCGTCTGTACGAACCGTTTGGATATCAATGTTAATATCCAAACGGTCCTTACATCTACGGACGGAGGTAGTGGTACCTGGTACTGGTGGGTTCTCGTTTTTTATGGTTGCAAGGCCGAGGAGCTTGGAAAGCTTCACATGACGCTCGCCACTCAAGGGCTACTGCTGCTGTACAGTGGTCGTGGACTGGACCGTCTATGGTGCCGTTCGAGTAGTGCCTGTTGCCCGCCGTAGTGCCTGGGTAATAGCTTGGCACGCATGGGATTCACCAGAGTGCGATAGTGTGCGGAGTAATGCCGGTTGCCGCCGCAGCAGTACCGGTGTTGTTAGCTCGCGCATACCGGCACCATACAGGGGCCACTACTGCTGTACTGTGAGGGTGCCGGGATGTTTCCAGTGGGCCAGGCAGTGAGTAGAGGGGCGGGAAGAGCAGGAGTCTCCCCCCCATGCCGGTCCGTTCACGGCGAGGCGGACGTACAGACCGCAACTGCGTGGCCACTGACGATTTACGGTTGGTTGTAATATCGTGTCCTTTGCTGGATTCCCCGGCTCGGAATTTTGAACATTGACATCGGTCAATGTAGCCGTAGTATCATACACGGCTTGCAAATATGAGTTTCGACGAAGTCCTTGATCCCACAGCTGAAGTTTTTTTAATTCGTTTTTATGAATATAGCCGTTCATTTATTTAATATAGCCGTTTACCTGGTATTGTTTTTCGAGATTGACGGCAGCAGCAGCAGCAGCAGCAGCAGCAGCAGAGGGCTACTACTGTGTAGAGTCTTCCGTTAGAGGGAAGAGCAACGCGTAGAGAAGAGAAGATAAGAGAGGTTAAGCCCAACAGTCGACCCGCGTGGTCGCACCAATTTTTTGTTCATTTGATGAAGCAGGGATGATCGGTTGTTGAAGATCGGCCTAAAGTGCCGTACAGCAAGCAGCAACAGCAGTACCCATACGATAACACATCCCCTCTGAAGAAATTCAAACTAT
>JARUPZ010001339.1:0-21639 GCA_031213475.1 Nereocystis luetkeana
TGCCTATGCATACCAGGTACCTGGTATACAGCAACGACTCTTTACCTAAGCGGACGCATCAAATGGTTCCATGGTTGATTTTGCCGTTCGGCGGTAGCTGCTATCATCGTTACGCTTCGCACCGAGCCACATGCAGCCCGCAGCACATGCCACCGCGGCTTCGTCATCAGTGTTCGCGACGCTCTGACCCTCCGCCTCTCTCTCCGTGACCTTCCCCTCGAGCGTAACACAGCGCATTACCCTTGCCCAACCCTACTCCAACCCCATTCCAACCCTACTGTAGCCTTGCGCCAGCCTTGCCGTAACACTTGCCGACCCCTACCCTAATCCTACCCTAAACGTTGGCGCAGACCCTATCCCTGCCCTAGTCTTACCCAGACTATACCCTATCCCTTGGCCTAGCTTCACGAAAATAGTGAAGTACGATTGACTGCGAGGTCTAGCCCTAACCGCCCGGGAAAGTTCTGGGAATGTTCTAGGTTGTAGTGGGGAGGTGGTGTGGAAAATCGACTCTATTGCCGAGGCAGCGACAGGTCGAAGGCACTGCTTGTCCTTCTCCCTTTCCCACCCTACCTCACATCCTAGCCCTGCACCGACCCTATATATATATATACCCTATCCCTGCCCTATCCTAACGATGCACCTTTCTGTCGTCAGACAAGCAACCCCTCATCCCTAAGGGAGACCATGGTTGAGGTTCCCGATGTCACCTGGGCGGACATCGGCGGCCTGGAGGAAGTGAAGCAGGAGTTGCAAGAGGTAAGCGGGCGGCGGTGGCGTGGCGCTGGCGGTTGTAGGGTTTGACCCATTCTTTTTTTTGTTGTACCCTTGTTCTTCCTGCGATTGCTTAGTTCGAATCTCGCGTACAGGATATGTACAAGACGCCGAAAGGGCCCATTTTTTTGTTTTTTTTTCGCGGATTTTCTTCAAATTTACCTTAGTACCTGCCACACATGTTCGAAACATAAACGCCAACTTATGCAACACTATAGTGCGAGCTCTATGGGTCTAGACGGTGGTGGCGGCGGAGGTGGTGGTGTTTAGGTGGTTGTGGTTGATGTTGTGGTGGTGGCGGTGGCGGCGGCGGAGTAAGAGGTTGGGCACGCCTAAGGCTTGATGGCTCAAGGTTATAGGACTGCCGGCCGACGCTCCCGTTGAGGGTAGCCTAGGGTAGACCACGCGCCGGGGCAGGTAGGCTTAGATTGGATTCTGCATCTGAGGGATCATGCTGGTCATACTTTCACGCCAGGTTTCCATGCGGCGCACTAAATATGGAAAAACTACCTATCTATGGAATTTTCTGGGCTTTTTCCTCGCGCTCCCCTATGACTAACTGTTACGACCGTCTCGGCGAAATATATGCATAGTTAAATATCTACCAGATGCATCCGCCGTATACCGAGTACCGGGTACCAGGTATATACCGAGGCTTGGTTCCGTTTCACTTGCTGCTTTGGCACCTACACGGGTGACGGTGGTGGCACTGCCCTTTCCTCAACATGCTACGAAGTCGTAGGCCACAGTCGAGTCGGGCCGCTGCAGCGCTTTTAACCTTTCCGGCGAAACGCAACAAGAATGCGACTGGTATCAGGTTCGTCGCAGGGGGTGTTGCGTGCTGCAAGCCCGCTGTTCATTGGAATACTGAAAACCTTGAGGCTAGGGTGAGAATCTCCCCCCACCCCCTATTTTTTATAGGTTGGGTTGGCGTCGGTTGGCAACGACGCTCTAAAACATGCCGCTCACTACGTGCGCTAGACAACCTGGGTACCGTTTTTTTTTTTTTTCTGGCGGTCGCCCACACCTGGTTGCCGAGTTAGATCATTGTGCGAGGTAAAGAACCTTTACTCCGCACAATTGGGAATTATCGTATCACGTAGTGTTCAAGGTAAGGCACCCAAGAGGCAGTTACATAGTACTCCCATTGCTGTCTCTGGAAATGCCTACACCGGAAATTAAATCAACTCATTGAAGCTGTCGTCCATGTGCAAGTCCGCCTCGATAAGCGGTTCTTGGTAGGATGCAGCTCGCCCTTCATGCGACTCGCCAGACACCTCACGGCGCTTCGCGCTTGGTGCAAGCAATGTCTGCCTGGTCGGTGAAAACCCGACATGCTCCGTCCCGGCATTGTAGGGATGCGAGGGTCTATGGCCATACGACTACGGCCATGCATGAGATCGAGTACATCTCTTCTATCGAGTATACCCCCCCCCCCCCCCCTCCCTCCCTACCCCCTTCCCCCTCTTGCTAAACGCCAATTTGTGCCAACAACCCTGAGCCCATCCCATTGTGCCTGATGCGAGCGCAGATGATCCAGTACCCTGTTGAGTACGGTCCGCTGTGGCACAAGTTTGGCATGTCTCCTTCCAAGGGAGTGCTGTTCTACGGCCCGCCCGGATGCGGCAAGACCTTGCTGGCGAAGGCCGTCGCGAACCAGTGCAACGCTAACTTCATCTCCGTTAAAGGTGAGATGCTGGCGGCTTATGGGGGGGGGGGGGTGTCTCTGCTCCGTTTGTTGGTGGCCCTAGGTTGTTCACCACTGACCACGCGTTGTCTATGCCCCCGAGTACACCCCCCCATAGTTTGGAGAAAATCGGCACCGACGTTCGTCCCTGGGTGTGTGTTGCCTCATCACACGTGGGACACGGCATACGCTAGTCGTACATACCAGGGTATGACCATAAACCCTCGCATCCCTACAATGCCGGGACGGAGCACGCCGGATTTTGATACCAGCCAGATGTTGCTTGCACCAGTTGCGAAGAGGGGTGGTGGTGGTGGTGGGGTTAGGTGGTGTGGGTGTGGTACGGAGGGGTTGGCAGGGAAGAGGTGGTGGGGATGGTGGTGGTGTTGTTGGTATGGTGTGGGGTGGTGGTGGTGGTGGTGGTGGCGGTGGTACTGGCGCTTGGTCGATTCACCAATCACTGGTCTCTAGTGGTCGAGTCGCTTGTTGTATTTTGCGGATCAAGCGGAAAATGGTGCACTTGTTGATGTCGCCCTCCTCGGAGGCAGTAGGGAGACGGGTGGGGTGGTGTGGTGTGGTGCGGGTCGAAGTGGTATCATTTGTCTTGTTGGCCTTTTATCACTTAGATAGACTGTGTGCGCCGCGCAATTTTTGTAAATCGGATCCTCGTCGGTTCTTTAAACCCAAAACGAAGTAGCTCCGGTCTGCGTGAATCCCTTCCTGGAAGTTCGGTAAATATATATATATATATATTTATATGTATATACTTCGAAGTATAAATATATTCGACTCGAAATTATTTGGTGTGTGATACCAGTGTGTTAGACGGAAATAGGTACTTGGTTATACCTATGATGCTGTTGACTTCATCGCGTCCATGTGAGTTGATACAGCGCTGAAGCTTCTTATCCAGAGGCAACGCACCCCGACGATAACAGCAGCACCACAACGCAGCAGAGTACAGCAAACCTTTTGCGGCCTGCGCTTCGTGTCGGGCAAGCTGCTGCCGCAGCCAGCAGCAGCAGCAGCAGAGTGCCTACTGTCTTTTCAGATTCTGGCCGTTACAGCTAACACGGAACACACAGATTACACAAAAAAAGCGAATCCGCGCAGCACGTTAGTGCCCATAAGCAGGAATGCCCGCATCCAGCGTTCGTGCGCCATACTTTGGGTGCTCAGTCGGCGCGTCAACGCCATTGCCGCAGCTCCCCCCCGTCCCACTCCTTGCTTCCCCTTGCCCTGCCACTCTTCTCCTCCCCGTAGCAGCACAAGGCAAAACAAACAACCGAACAGCCGATTTGTCTAAAACGACAGAGCAGAGCGAGACAGGTTCAAACAACACGCAACCCGCCAGGGAATCCACGACCACCACATCTGAAGCCCCCCCCCCCTCCCCCCCGCCGTACCTCAGCGCGAACACCTGTCTCTTCTGTGAAGTAAGGGTGACGGGCGATTACCCTGCGAGAGGGCACTGCGGTTGACTCGTGCCCGTCTCAGACGACGGTCTACCGCCGTAGGCAAAGGTGCAAGTCGATGCGATGCACGGATGAGACAAGTGTCTCATCAGGGGTCAAGTTCGCAGCACTCCGGGTTTAGTTGGCCGACCAAGGGGGTGCCTTTTGTCTCGGAGAGGTGTTGACCAACCGAATGCCGTGGTCGTTGCGCTTTCCGGCTGCATTAAAAGTTGCTCCCCGAAAATTGCTCACTCTGAATGTTTGACCAAATTCGGCCGAAATTTAGAAGTAGGGTATGACGAACCGTCGGCAACGGGAGAATAAATGGGGTCGTTATGGGCCATTTTTTGTGTGACGTAAACTCTTTATTTTTTTGTTGTTATTCGGCTTCAAGCGCTGAGTGTCCGCCGACGGCATGTAGCTCAAGCGGTCAAGATGTAAAATCGGTTTCTCCTTCGCTGTCGATGGCCCCATTACCTTCTCCAGCTTCGAGGAACGCCTTAGCACGGCCATAAGCGACAAACACAGACTCAGGCAACGAGTCGGGTGTCCGTTCCTGGCCTGCTCACTGTTTCCCACAGTCGCCGTCAAGGCGTATGTTCTGACTGTGCTTTTCTTCCTTTCTTTCCCCCGGAAGCGAGGGCCTAGCTTATTTGGACACAGTAGGCCGTGCCAACATTTCGCGCCATCGTTTGTTCTTTCAGGTACTTCTGTCCCTCTTCGTTCTCTCTCTTTGTGTTTAGTCCCTATGCCCCCCCCTCCCCCTATTTTATATGGGTTGTGTTGGCGTCGGTTGGCAACGACACTGGAAAACATGCCTCTCACTACGTGGCTAGACGACCAGGGTACCGTTATTTTTTCTTTATTTTGTTTTCGGTGGTCGCCCACAGCCGGTTGTCGAGTTATACATAGATCATTTGTGCGAGGTAAAGAACCTTTACTCCGCACAATTGGGAATTATCGTATCACGTAGTGTTCAAGGTAAGACACCCAAGAGGCAGTTACATAGTACTCCCATTGCTGTCTCTGGAAATGCCTACACCGGAAATTAAATTAACTCATTGAAGCTGTCGTCCATATGCAAGTCCCCCTCAGAAGCGGTTCGCAGTAAGATGCAGCTCACCCTTCACGCGACTCGCCGGACACCTCACGGCGTTTGGCGCCTGGTGCAAGTAATGTCTGCCTGGTCGGTGAAAGCCCGACATGCTCCGTCCCGGCATTGTAGGGATGCGAGGGTCTATGGTCATACGACTACCGCCATGCATGAGATCGAGTACATCTCTCCTATCGAGTACACCCCCCCCGCCTTCACCTCTCTCCCTCTCCCCCCCCCCCCCCCCCCCCCGCCGATCTATCCCGTTCTACCCCTCCCTCTCGCTCCTTCGCTTCACATAGTTGCCTCCTTCTCTGATTATTTCTCTCTCTCTAATTCCTTTTATCTCTCTCTGATTACCTGCCCCTCTCTCTAACAGCTCGTCTCTCTCTATGATTACCTGTCTTGAGCTCTGATAACCTGTTTCCCCCTGTGATTACCCGTCTCTCTTCGGTCACCTTCCTTTCTCTGATTTTTTTCTCTCTTTCTGGCTTCTTGTTCCTCTGATTACCTAACCTGCGCCCCTCGTCGAATACGTGTCCCTCTCTGATTGCTTGTCCCTCCGTGTTTTCTTATCTCTCTGATTACCTAAGCTGCATCTCCGTCTGAATACGTGTCTCTCTCTGTCTACTATTTTTTTTTTTCTGATTTTATGTCTCTCTCCCGCTGATTGTTAGT
Source organism: Nereocystis luetkeana (assembly GCA_031213475.1). Taxonomy (NCBI): domain Eukaryota; class Phaeophyceae; order Laminariales; family Laminariaceae; genus Nereocystis; species Nereocystis luetkeana. The sequence continues at coordinate 5,687 of JARUPZ010001339.1, forward strand.
CGCTTTCTCCTATTACCGATTAGTTGCCTCTCTTTTTTTGATTACCTCTTGATTACGTCTGATTCTACCGATGTTTTGCTAGGGCCGGAGCTTTTGTCGATGTGGTTCGGAGAGAGCGAAGCGAACATCCGCGAGCTGTTCAACAAGGCTAGGGCCGCGTCTCCTTGCATCCTGTTCTTCGACGAGATGGACTCGATCGCCAGGGGAAGGGGGGGCTCTGGGGGCGGTGGAGGAAGCGACGTGGGGGACAGGTGATCGCCCGTTGCTGCTTGTTGCAGGTGTTACTGCTCTTCGTTGGTGGAGATGGTGTTGGAGGTGGAGGTGGAGGTGATGGAGGAGATGGTGGTGGTGTTGGTGATGCTGTTGTCGGAGGTGATGTTGGTGGTGTTGGTTGGGTTTTGTTGTTGTCGGTATTGCCGCTGTTTCTATCACTCTTGGGGTGGGGGTGTTTTTGTTGCTGATGGGTGAGGTGGAAGTCGAGGTGTTGGGGGCGGTGTTGTAGCTGTTGTTGCTGTTGAGGTCAGTGGTGTTTATGTTCGTAGAGTTGGTGACGGTGGTCGCTGTTGCGGTGGGTGGTGTTTATGGTTGAAGTGTTGGTGACGGTGTTGTTGGTGGTGTTGTTGGTGGTGTTGGTGGTGGTGGGGATGGTGGTGGTGGTGTTGTCCAAAGTTCCGGGAATCCTGTTCCGCTTCATCGTCGCTATCCTCGTTGATGCACCCCAGCGGCTCCAAAATGTAACCATGGAGGAACTCAGCGCGGGTTTTACGTCTGATGCAACTACAGTATTCGAGCAATGGAGGTATTGATCCCTCTGCGAGATACACATGACACATGCACCGCGGGAAGAGAAGTAGCGACACCTGTGACCACGTCTTTTTCCAGCAGGTCGCTGCTGGTAAACGCTCTGACGAAGCTGAGCAGGAAAGTAATAACTCATCATTATCAAATTAAAAGCGCACGTATTGCACATGCTGGCAAGTCATACTCACGATAGAGAAACGGACATTCAAGTAATGTACGCTGGTCTGCCAGGCAATTTCATCTGAAGTGGTCTGGCCTGATCTCATCTATCCGACGTGTGAATCTCTCATTTCGGCTGTAGCTTTACTGACTTGTCGTATCGCGTGTTTTTTCGGCGATGTATATCATATTTGTATTTTTTCGGTGAAAACCCTCAGGGTGATCAACCAGATTTTAACGGAGATCGATGGCGTAGGTCCTGCGAAGATGGTCTTCATCATCGGTGCCACCAACAGGCCGGACATCCTCGACAGCTCCGTCACTCGCCCAGGTGACGCCACGCCGTGTTTCGTTTGCCATCAAAGATGCCTTATCGTGCGTCCTCAGAGATAAGGTGTACCTGGGTTCATTCTGCCCTCAAAGATGCGTCAGTTTGGCGTCGAGGCTCGATGCCTTATGGTTTCTCCACAGATACAAGCTATATCCGGTATTTCTGAAGAAAAGAAACATTTAAAAAAAAGTAATTACCTTGGCGTATTATTGTGTGTACAAAAATAAGCTACATTTGTAAAAAGAAGAGGTGCCGTTTTCGTCGGGCCTATTTATCCCTTTTAGGAGTGTTTGGACTGTTATCAATGGGGCTGTTAGGACTGCTGTTATTAATAGGACTACGGCCCAGTTTTGAGGACAAATTGCTCAGGATTCGACAGTAGTGTCCCCAATTTTGTCCCCAAAACGGGATTGCGGTCCTAACAGCGATTGGTTAGACTTTCCGGCTAGTCGTTACTTGCCTGGCCGACGCCATCCAACTTACTGACTTAGTTGACTCTCTGTAGAAGGCTGGCGCTATTTGGCCTCATTATACATACGTACAAAACATGTTTATAACAGTAAACGCCAGCGGCTTTCGGTACCTACCGTCGGCACCGACGCCACCGTCGATGGCGATGTATTTTTTTTTTTTTTTAATGGGCTACGAGTTGCAGTAGGCCCTCTCAGCTCTCTCCTTCTCTGAGCGAGTGGTCTTAATGCGGGGGAATGCGCACCCCGTAGCAAGGCAGCCGCCCACAGCAAAGTAACCCAAGCACTCGGGTAGTTGGCATCGCTGCAACTACAGCAGTGTGCCCAAGCTATAGTACCTATTACAGGTGGACATAGTAATCAGAACCAAACGTGAATAGTTAAAATACTACAGTTTGTAGGTTCTTGTGTACATGACGGGTCCTGACTATTGTGGTGTCCCGGAAGTACCTTCTGCCGTATGTTGTAGCTGGCGACTTTCAGTCATCCCCCTGACAGGTGCACTTATGTAGGTATGATTTTACTGCTGCGGTTTCAGAGTAGGGGGCGGTCCGGGTGTTAGGTCAAGGAGGTGCATCACGGACTATTTTGGGCTTTGGATGCACTGCCAGGTAGTTAGCTGCCAGCAGGCCGGAAGGACATCCTCCACAGCCCCGTCACGCGTTCAGGTGACGCGACGCCGTGTTTTTTGTTTTGCTCTATAGCTGCAGCAGCAGCCGCAGCAGCAGCCGCAGCAGCACGTTCGTACGTATAACGGTCGCACGTAGGATGGTGGTATCGCAGAGGAACAGATCAATGAACGATTAATTCGAACCAAAGGTGGTGTGCCAACATCGGGGGATAGATACCTTAGTTTGGGGTCCGTCGTGAATGCTGATTACTACCTGGTATGTATCACAGGTATTTTTGTGTATTTTTGTGTATTTCTATGCCCTCCCGTAATTTGTACCAGGTATGAACATACTGCAGTGATTATTACGGGGGGCCATAGTGAATAGGACCAAATATTGTTGGTAAAAATGGTTAAATATATAGGTTTTTATGTATATCATAGGTTCCATTAACTAGTGTCCCCCGTAATAGTCGTGTAGTATGAGCATCACCAATAGGAGGAACACGAGGGCACGCATGCCATATTTATTGTAGACCGGTCTTTTGGACGAGTCAAGGTTTTGTTGTGGCCTCAATATACTATTTTTAGTGTAGGGGCCGCGTCAAGGCCTCAACCTACTATCAACGATCTTGACGGGTCATGAACCAACCCGTGGGTCGGTTCAGGAGGTTCTCCAAACATGGTTCGGGTCGGATCGGGCCAGGAAGTATTTAAAATCTCACGGGTTGAGTCGGGTGGGGTCGGGTCGGGTCGGGTCGGGTCGGGTCGGGTCGGGTCGGGTCGGGTCGGGTCGGGTCGGGTCGGGTCGGGTCGGGTTGGGTCGGGTCGGGTCGGGTCGGGTCGGGTCGGGTCGGGTCGGGTCGGGTCGGGTTGGGTCAGGAAGTGTTGAAACTCTCACGGATCGGGTCGGGTCCGGAGTTGTTCGAATTCTCACGGGTCAAGTCGAGTCGGGTCGAGTGTGGGTTAATTGATCCCATCCCATCCAATCCGACCCGCGACTTTTTACCCGGCCGGTGAAAGAGCCCCGCCTATTATTGCCTTCATACTTGACATACTGGAGGTTAACCCCGTTTAGGACTGCAGTCTCGTTGTGGGAACGAATAAGTCAGAATGAGAGTGTTTTGTCCCGAAAACGGGACTGCGGTCCTAAAAGGGTTACTACTGTAGGTGTAAGGGAAGGAGTCAGTCAAGGGGGTCAAATCACGCTCTCCTGCACAAAATGTCATACACTCGGTGAGCACTGCTGTTTGGTGGTGGTTGCCGACAGGTTGAAGACTTGATCAGATGGTATTTGAACGTACTTAGTGCCGGTTGTGGCTTTGATGTGTCTTCTTTCGTTTTTTTTTTTCGTTTCATCGCGCGCGTGGGAAGGGGGGTGATTTTGTTCCGCAGTGTGGTGGTGTCGCGCATTGTACACAGTACCACCAACAGCAACACCAACAACTGTCACCAACGCCACCAGCACCCCCCGACCGCCACCACCAACTACTCGCCTCCGCCCCCGTTTTCTCCTCCCTCTCTGCCCTCCGCCACCTCTTTCTCCGTCTCTCTCCCCCCCCCTTCCCCACATACAATCTGTCCTCCTGTGGCCGCTGGTGCGCAGGTCACCTTGACCAGCTGATATACATCCCGCTGCCGGACCACGACAGTCGGCTGTCCATCCTCCGGGCTAACCTGCGCAAGAGTCCCGTATCAGACGACGTGGACATGGAGGCAATGGCTGAGGCCACCGACGGGTTCTCGGGTGCTGACCTGACAGGTATTTTTTGTTTTGTTTGTTTTCGTTTGGACAGCTGTCCCGAAGTGCAGTATTCGTGTAGGCCCGTTTGTAGTTACGGCCCGTCTAGGGCAGGTGGCCTCCTGCAGTCCCCGTTCTTAGGGGGACGAAGCACTCGAATTCTGAGCGGTTTGTCCCCCTAAATTGACCTGCAGACCCACAAGGGGTTTGTTAATGTTCAGTTAGTCTGAACGGTCCTCGTTGTTCTTTGTTTTTTGTATCTGTGTTTTTTTCTTCTTCGCCGTTTTGGTGATGTTCGTTGTTTCACTCTCTTCAAAATTGTGGAGTATATTCCTATGACACATATGCAGTGTGTTCATTTCGGCTCTGGGGTGTTTTTGCGTCGTTGTTGCGTTTTCTTCGTTTTGTTTTGTTTTGTTTGTTTTGTTCTGCCTGTTTTTGTTCCATTTGTTTGACTTGTTATTACGGGGGGCCATAGTAAATAGGACCCAATATTGTTAATAAAAATAGGTAATTATATGGGTTTTTGTGCCCCGCAACAGTATTTTGGTTGTTTGCTTGTTTTTAAACCCTCGGGCGGATTTTTTCCCCAATCATCCGACGTTAAAAACAATACCAGACTTTTTCTCTTTTTTCTGTGGTCTGCATCTTCTTTCGTACGAAGGATATGTTGTTGATTCACATAGTTGTTTGTTCAACACAATGCATCTATTCGTTTTTCGTAATGCATCTATTCGTTTTTTCGCGTTTTTTTGTTTTTTTCGCATGCTGAAGTGCTCACATTACAGTGGTTGTGGAGGTTTCGTATACGTACTTGGGTAATTGTTTCGTTCCATGATTTGTTTCGCATATTCGTTTATTTGTGTAGTAGAGACTGCTGTACGTATCGGTTTAATCCCCTGTTTTGTTCATGTATTCGTAACGCAGAAATATGCCAGCGGGCGGCCATGAACGCCATCAGGCAGAGCGTTAGGCACGACATCAACGTCGCGTTTAGAGCCGAAGAGAGGGCTAGGATAAGGGAGGAGGCGGGTGAGCCGGAGGAGGAGGGGGAGGCGGAGGAAGCTCGGGAAGACCCCGTGCCAGCGATCACCAAGGCTCACTTCGAGGTAAGACGACGGTACTGTTAATAGTAGCGTGATCCTGGTCACGCGTCGGACGCAGATCAGACTACTGTACAGATCACGCAGATCGTTGTCATGTATCTGCATCATCTGTACCTGGTACACGTTCCTGCGGGGCTGTTATGGTCTGCAGGATCCGAGTGATCTGTACTGGTTCCCGCGGTTGGGATGTTCAGAGTGCGGTCATGTTTCGTAAGAATCAATAATTTTTTATGTACCTGGTAACTGTTATGTTAGACACCACGGTGCGAGTGTACAGAAACCTACCTGTACCTGTACGTTTGACTCCAATTCTCGAGTGTTTCTTTTTGTCCCCCAAATCAAACAAACGGGATCGCAGTCCTGACAGGGTCAACCCTTTTGTATAGGACTGTTATATTCCGGAGGACCATAATAAGTAGGACCAAATATTGTCAGTAAAAATATCAAAATATATAGTTTTTTGTGTCTACCGTAGGTCCTATTTAATATGGCCCCCCGTGATAGGAGCGCAGTCCCGTTTCGGGAACGAGCTACTTAGCCTTCGAGTGGTTTGTCCCGAAAACGTTGTTGTTCGTTTTACAGTAGGGGCCGATTCTTCTAAAACGGATGCGTGTTGGCAAAAAAATGTGTTGACGTGCCCCGGCTAATACCGGTCTTCCCATATACCAATCTGGGCGGAATTGTAAGAACCATTTATTCTTCGTGTTCGAGTTTAGATGCACCTTATATTTCCGTCCAGAGGGGCGTACCTTACAAACACGTGTGGTACGATGACATACCCCTTCTGGATGTTTTTTCAAAGGCGATATTCTGCCAAAATATGCCTTCAGGGACTCGACCTAAGTGCAGGACCGTCCTGCATAAAACGTTGTGCAGGGTGCGGGTATTTTTGGTCAAGGCGGGTCTTTCAGCCTCCCGGTGTGTTTTTGGAAAAACGCCACCAGCGCACGCGGCAGAGTCGCGTGACTGCCCCTGCCGACCTACAAGTAGAGCCTCCCAAAGGGGTCGGGTTCGGGTTTTACGGTTGGGTTGGTCTGGGCCGACGTGCAAGGATGAAATCGGCGACACACGTCCCACACATTGTTTTTTATGCAGGACGCTCCTGCACATCGGCGACACACGTCCCACACATTGTTTTTTATGCAGGACGCTCCTGCACATAGGGGGAGCCGCCTTAACCCCTTTAGAACCGCAGTCCCGATTTGTGGACAAACCAGTCAAATTTCAAGTAGTTTTGTCCCCAAACGGGACTGCGGTTCTAAAGGGGTTAAGGGCACACACAACGGAAATGGTGGCTCTTGGAAGGTTTCGTCGAGATCTAATTCCACAAAATGCGTCGCGCGGGATTTTTTATCACCCTACCCGTTTTGTCTGGGAGAAAATTAGGTTGGGAATTTGCCATAGGGGGGGTGTTTTGTCTTCTAGTGTGATCACCCGTGTGATAAGTGTCATACACACGGTGAGTATCGCCTTTGACCGCCTACGCCTGTGCTGACAAGCTTATCACAAACTTTGTGGTAGAATCGTACAAGTCCTGTCGTTGACGTTGGGGATACTGGGACCATGCCCCCCCCCCCCGGACCCAGAAACCAGCGATACTTTTGAGTGTCGGACAATGTTTTTTTTTTTTTTTTTTTCGTCCGAGTTCAAGATATTAGCTCCGGACCCTCGTTGATTCGTGCCGTGTCTGTGATTGACCGTTCTCTGTACGTCCACTTACACCCAGCACAAGCCAGTGTTCGTGGTGCTTCTTCATCCTACTGTAGGGAGAAACGCATGCCTATCGTCTTAGCCGTCAACAGTTCCGGTCGGCTTTTCCCTTCCATGCTGGTTTTTCTTCCAAGAGAGAAACGTGTCGCACACGTTTGAATCTTGAATCGCCATTCGGTTTGGGCGGCTTTTTCGCTCCCATGTCCCGAAGGCGTTCGTGTTGCCTAGTGTTGCTCCAATTACGTGCTCTGTTGCTGTGCTGTGCTGTGCTGTGTGTGTGTGTGTGTGTGTGTGTTTTTTTTTTTTTTTTTCTTCTTGCTTTGGTTCGGTCGTCGGCGTGCGGGCCGCAGGAGGCTCTCGGGAGGGCTCGCAAGTCCGTGAAGCCGGAGGACATCGTGCAGTACAAAAACTTCGCCAAGAACTTGAAGGTTAGTGTCTCAGCGCTTTGGTCAGGCTCACAGCTAGAATTACGGGCAGAGTGGTGATTGCCACGGTGATGTTTATTTACACCGGCATGAATATATTTTAAAATACCTGGTAGTATACTGTAGCCCCCATTGCGCCTTTTCAGCCCTCTTGGGAAACACTGGCGATACAGTGGTTGATTTGGGGATGATACAATGGTTGGTTGGTGTCCCGATATATCACGATGGTTGGTATGAGTCGGTACGCCGCGGGCGCGCGACGTGATCCTATCCGAAACCACTGCTGGGCGCTGACGCTGATCCTATTGATAGACGGCTGACGACACCAAAGCGATGGCTTGGCCATTACAAGTAGAACCCCACGATGGACACAAAAAACCATGTTGCACCCCATGTATGTTTGCACACAGTGTTTGGTTCTCATCAATATGTTCGGGTTCTGATTAATATGTTCGGGTTCTAATTCATGTGTTCGGTTCTGATTAATATGTTCTGTCCCGATTAGTATGTTCGGTCCTAGTTGATATGTTCGGGTTCTGATTATTATGTTCGGGTTCTAATTCATATGTTTGGTTCTGATTAATAATGTTCTGTCCCGATTAGTATGTTCGGTCCTAGTTAATACGCTCGGGTTCTGATTAATTTGTTCGGTTCTGACCTACATACTCAGTTCTGATTTTTTAGTATGTCGGAGTTACGATGGTTGAAACGAGTCGGTACGGCACGGGCGTAGCGTGGTCCTAGATGGTTGATATGGTATACCGGGGGGCCATTGCAATACATGGTGATACATACCTCGTACTTGGTGGTATTTGAACCCCGCGACGAACAAGAATTTCCACATCGCTGCCAGTGTTCGGTTCTGACTGATGTGTTGCCCGTAGTCGGGTCGTGAATAATATCGTTCGTACCCAGTGTGATAAAACAAATCTGTTTGACATGGCTCCTTCTTGCCTGCGTGAATGCCAGCATACGGGTGCTGTCTGTAGGGTACGGGTCTTGTTGAGCAATACCTGGTATATCGGAACGGTAAGCTTACTAAGATCTACTGTAGACCATATATGAATATATCGTCATCTGTCCAATGGGGGCCGGGCATCGAGAGAGAGAGCGCTCGTTGGAACCGGACCCAATACCTGACTATCCACTATCCACTATCCACAACAAATAGCCTACGAACCGACTATACGTGAGGATAGTGGACTGTTAGCTAGCTGGTCCGCTTCTAACGATACGTTGTGTACTCTTTTTGCGATATGGTCCGTGAGGTAGTGGGTTGTTTTATAGCTATTTGATCCGCTTGTAGCGAGTACCCTTTTTTGATGCAGCGCCCCCATGGGACGTATGACGATCTTCGATAGATAGTTCACTCTACGTACTATTGTTATATATATCCAGTAGACCCTACAGATCCTGTATATCCTATAGATCATCGAGGTCCAATATATCATCTAGATCCTATGAATCCTATGGATCCTATAGATCCTACTGTATACCTGGTATATGCTATATATTATCTAGGCCCTATACATCCTATAGATCGTCCAGATCGTCTAGATCCTTGATATCCTTTATATCATATACATCCTATAGCTCCTTAGATCATATATAGATCCTATGAGTTCTAATATTCCTATACGAAGTATATCCTGTATACCCTATATATTCTATAGATAGTACAGATCCTACAGGTTCTAAGTTTGCCGTTATGGCATACCAGGTACCAGGAGTTTTGCAACAAGAGCCGTATCCTACAGATCCCACCCAAGCCGGCATGCGCGCAATAGCCGTGTCAAGCAGATTTCTCCACCGGTCAAACGTGGCCTATTTATGCACGTGAGAGGTGTATATCTGCTCTACGAACTCACATCTACTACCGTAGCTTTATCTATACAGGACGCACCGATCGAGTCTGATCGATAAGATGGGTGAGGGGTTTTGTCTCCAGATCGTGATCTGTCTGACGTGCGGGCCGTTGATCTTTCGGACTGGACGCCATACATGTTTTTATTAGTCTCGCCTTGCTGCGCCAGTCGGGTCGAACATTTTGCCTCCCTTCCTTCCTTCCTTCCTTCCTTTCTTCCTTCCTTCCTTCCTTCCTTCCTTCCTTCCTTCCTTCCTTCCTTCCTTCCTTCCTTCCTTCCTTCTTTCCTTGGTTTTCTCCTGGTGTCCCCCATCATGTCTACCTTGAAGGCGAGCGCTCAGTAAACTTTCTCTGTCTTGCCTTGCTGTGCTATTCGGACCGACCGACTTGCTTTCTCGCCTTCACTCCTTGTTTTGCTTCTGGTGTCCTCCGTTATGCTTACACCCCTTTATGAATCCTTTTGTACCCCTCCAGGACGAGCGAGGCTTCAACGAGTTCAGCTTCGATGAACTCGAGAAGAAGCTAGCCGCGGAAGAAGCTGCGGCGGAAGCCGGCATCGATGAAGATAATGACGGGGAGGAGGCCGATATGTTCGGTTAGCGGTAGCAAGATAGCTAACGGTGTTCAGTACGTTTTCGCGTAGATGGCTCCTAAATCTGCGAGCCCTGGCAGCGTTGACAAGTACCTGGAAGTATGTACTAGAGTGGACGGCCCTGGGTAGCGGCTTTGTGAGGGTCTTGGGCTGTGGCTGGGCAATATATGCAGCAGAGGTGGAAGCCGGCGCAGAGGAGGAAGGTGACGTGGAGGAGGCCGATGTGTTCGGGTAAGGCCCATCGTTTGACGAGACATCGGTGAGAATCTTCAGGTCTCGGCTCCAGAACGTGCCATAGGGTTTAAGAAAATGACAGCAACAAAGGCCCAATAGAAAACTTGCGGAGGAATGACTAAGGGAACGCTCCCGAAAACCTTTTTTGTCAGTAGATAGAAACTTGGCAAGACGAAATAGTTTTCTCAAAACTTGCGACCTTGCAACGCTTTTTCTTTTTTCTTTTTGACGTGTCGTCAATGACGGCTATCTGAGTAAAAATAAGGAAGAGCCGAAAAGTTGTGGCTGCTACAGCGAGGACCCTTAACAATCTGGGAGAAGGGATCTTTGGGTTGGTAGGCTGTTCAGGTGCATTGGTTCCTGTTGGGATCAAGGTACGCGCGAAGACCCAACCCAACCCCTGACTCTAACCCTAACCCTGACCCCAACCCTGACCCCAAACCGCAGCCGAAACGGGCCAAAACTCGCCATAAACGCGGCTGCCCCACGTTTGCATGGAACCAGGAAATGTTTCAGTATCGGACGACGATTCCGAAGTGTAGACCACGGTACGTTTTTTTCAAGTCAAAAACATCCCTGAATATCCCTTCTCCGAGATTGCTAAACCTACTCGCTACAGGACTGACCACACCTAGCAGCCGGGTTGATTGCTTGGGGAGGAGAGGATGTGCGACTCGCGCGCCGCTTGATGGGCTTCCCACTCTGTTGCACGCGTTTTCTAGAAGCTTGGTTAAAGCGAGGATGCTTTTTTTTTCGTGTTTTGTCGCTGTGTTGCCTCTCCCTCCCCAAAAAATACTCGCCGCAGGCTATTTTCAATCCTACATACGTATTCGCGTAGATGGCTCCTAAACCATGCGAGCCCTGGCGACGTCGACGAGTGGCACTATCGCTATAGTAGTGCTGCAAGTAGACGGCGTCGAGTTGGAGCTCTGTTGGGGCGCTGGGCTATTGCTGTGTTCGCAGCTGATCAAGGCATCCTCCATGGTGGGCCATTTGTTCAAGGACACATAATAAGACGGGATGGACTACTACCGGTACGCTTTGACGGACTCTATCCTTACCTTGCTGTAGTCTGCGTCCTCGCCATGAAGCGCATGACGCCCAAATAACCGCTTTGGCGACCGCGTTGGCAACCAGTTTGGCTCTGCCTTGACGTGCACATGCATGGCTTGCTATGAACAAGCGCGGTTTCCATTTCTCAGCGCGAGAGCGCGGATTGGCGAGAGTCAACGCCAGTCGACGAGGAGCGGGACTTAATGCTGAGCCATATCACCGTATGCTCGATAAAAATGAGTGCGTGCACCGGGGAGGGGGGCGGGGGGGGGGGGGTACTTACGTGTGACCACTAACAGTAATGGTGTTGCCCTGGACAGTGCACCCATAGCAACCACCTCACACCACGGTTTTCCAGAAGGCCGTTAACCCCTCTAGAACCCCAGTTCGGTTTTGGGGACAAGGCACTCGAATCGCCCCCAAAGCGAGACTGCAGTCCTAAATAGGGTTAGGTGCAACCGAAGGTTGCGAGCTGACCTGGTGGGGTATGTAAACGTGACGATAAAACAAACAACATTGCTGCCGCGCCTTCGTTTTGTCCTCTTCCCCTCTTTCTAGTGTTCGAACCGACCTCAACCCTATCAACACACCCCTTCACCAATAATCGGGCGCGGCATTAATAAGGGCCTCGGCGTTGTCTCCGAGATCCGGCGAATACCCTAGGTTAGCGTGGATCTTCCGTATGGAAAGCCCAAACATATCCGACCGAACGTGTCACCTAGAAACTGTGTCGGGTTCCAAAGTGTCTGATCGAATCAGTGCCGTCAACGCCCTTCGCGTGTTTTGGGCGCCCCACCTACACCTCGTGTGAGCCCCAGCGACACCCCATGAGCGCCCTAGCGGGCACGTCACGGACGCCCCATCGACGCCCCACAGACCCTCCACGGACGCCTCACGGGCGATCGATGTGCGACCCACGGGGCCCCCACGGACACTCCACGGGCACTCCGCCGACCCCTGACGAACGCCCCAAACCCGAAAGACGAGCCAAAAATGCACCCCTTATATAGGCGCCCCATGCCCCACGTGCAACCTACGTGCGACCCACGTTCGACCCACAGCCGCCCAATGACCTAATGGGTACCCCGCGTAAACTCCACGGCCTACAGGACACGCCGTTGACACCCGCGGCTGAAATCGTGACTCGATTGAAGACCTGACAAATGTTGGGAATGCTGGGCTGTCAGTCCTCGACAACAAATATATACTTCGAAGTATAGGTTTATTTCGCATGCTATGTTGTTATTGTTCTCACTACAAGCCATGGCTACCACAGCAGACACCACCAGCCGACTTTGCGTCAAAGAACAGGCTCCTATAAACACTTTGGCCCGGCGGGAAATAATGCCCCGGGCAATATTGAAACGACTATTAATTGAACATATATCCTAGCATGTAAAGGGGCTACGGTATCCGCTGTACAACTACAGTAGTTTTACTTCGACTTCTCAATGGATCCTGGGTTCTCTAAGAAATTAAAGATAACCGAGAAATACCCGTGAATGGATGTGTATATGTATCATGTCCGGTGCTACCCCAAAATGTGCGTACGTGGTATTTCAGCTTTGTCGGCGTTTATGTATGGTACGTACGTACTCGATAAAAACTACCAGGTATGTGACATGTGACGCTACAAAAACGAACCCCCAACCAGGCAGGTATGATGATAGCATGTTTCGTACTACTACTACTACTACTACTACTACTGCTACTACTACTACTACTACTACTACTACTACTACTACTACTACTACTACTACTACTACTACTACTACTACTACTACTACTACTACTACTACTACTACTACTACTACTACTACTACTACTACTACTACTACTACTACTACTACTACTACTACTACTACTACTACTACTACTACTACTACTACTACTACTACTACTACTACTACTACTACTACTACTACTACTACTACTACTACTACTACTACTACTACTACTACTACTACTACTACTACTACTACTACTACTACTACTACTACTACTACTACTACTACTACTACTACTACTACTACTACTACTACTACTACTACTACTACTACTACTACTACTACTACTACTACTACTACTACTACTACTACTACTACTACTACTACTACTACTACTACTACTACTACTACTACTACTACTACTACTACTACTACTACTACTACTACTACTACTACTACTACTACTACTACTACTACTACTACTACTACTACTACTACTACTACTACTACTACTACTACTACTACTACTACTACTACTACTACTACTACTACTACTACTACTACTACTACTACTACTACTACTACTACTACTACTACTACTACTACTACTACTACTACTACTACTACTACTACTACTACTACTACTACTACTACTACTACTACTACTACTACTACTACTACTACTACTACTACTACTACTACTACTACTACTACTACCACTACTACTACTACTACTACTACTACTACTACTACTACTACTACTACTACTACTACTACTACTACTACTACTACTACTACTACTACTACTACTACTACTACTACTACTACTACTACTACTACTACTACTACTACTACTACTACTACTACTACTACTACTACTACTACTACTACTACTACTACTACTACTACTACTACTACTACTACTACTACTACTACTACCACTACTACTACTACTACTACTACTACTACTACTACTACTACTACTACTACTACTACCACTACTACTACTACTACTACTACTACTACTACTACTACTACTACTACTACTACTACTACTACTACTACTACTACTACTACTACTACTACTACTACTACTACTACTACTACTACTACTACTACTACTACTACTACTACTACTACTACTACTACTACTACTACTACTACTACTACTACTACTACTACTACTACTACTACTACTACTACTACTACTACTACTACTACTACTACTACTACTACTACTACTACTACTACTACTACTACTACTACTACTACTACTACTACTACTACTACTACTACTACTACTACTACTACTACTACTACTACTACTACTACTACTACTACTACTACTACTACTACTACTACTACTACTACTACTACTACTACTACTACTACTACTACTACTACTACTACTACTACTACTACTACTACTACTACTACTACTACTACTACTACTACTACTACTACTACTACTACTACTACTACTACTACTACTACTACTACTACTACTACTACTACTACTACTACTACTACTACTACTACTACTACTACTACTACTACTACTACTACTACTACTACTACTACTACTACTACTACTACTACTACTACTACTACTACTACTACTACTACTACTACTACTACTACTACTACTACTACTACTACTACTACTACTACTACTACTACTACTACTACTACTCCTATATCGTTGCAACAACAGAGCAAGCAGGAGGAGGAGGAGCACTACGGCGGCTCACACGGCAGAAGCCACACGATTCGTTCGTTTCAAACATACCTGGTATATATTTGGGCCGTTTTTAACGATACGCATCATCTGATATCAATAGTAAATATCGATAGCGCTGCTGACAACATCCCATGGTAGACGGGATTATAATAGGCGGAAGATCTCCAATTATTTACTTCGACTCAGGAGCATTCGACTCTAGGCAGCAGTGTGGTGCATGATGATATCCCGACCGGAAAGTCACCTGAAAAACGCGAAAAAATAATTTCAACTACTACTGTGGCTGGCGAAGAATAAAAAATGGAGCATGAATCGCCGAATCACACACTTGAACAAAAAATACAAAATAACAGGTTGTTGTCGTTCCACAAAAAACATGAACATCTTCACACCTTGCCCAGGAACTTTCAAGATTCCGTCGCCCATATCCTATCATCATACATCGTACATCGTCTACATCGTACACACCTTGCTCCAGCAAATAAATGCGCGCGGTGCGTAACGTGCTCCGGCCGGCTCTGCCTGGTGTCTGGTCTGTTCCCCAATCGGCAACGAACGGGCCGGAAATCATCGCCGATTGCCACATGGCCACAATACCACATTGCCACATATCCCCCTCCCTTGACGGAAATATAAGGACCGTTGCTGTACTCATACAAATAATTACACGGGGCTTATAATTCTGCCCGTAGATTGTCCCATCACTTTCCCACACCAAGAGAGTGGCACTTTTTACAGTAGTAGTAATAATAGTTGTAGATATTTGCTGTTCGGCGAGATAGGATCCAAGTTTCCACAAATATGCCTCCCAAAAGCTCGAGCGTTGAGCGATCGCTGTCTCCCACACACACCCCAGGCATCTTACATCCAGACACCAACCTCAAACCGTCCTCCATCCAACCAGCTCTCTTTCCTGCGATATCTTGGACACGGCCAACATCGTCAGATAGACACATCCTCAATCAGCCAGCACCATGGTTCGATGCGTTTCTGCTCTGCTGATCGCAGCCTCTTCTGCCCTCACCCTCTCAGACGTCTCCTCCTCCTCCTCCTCCTACTTGCAATACAAGGTGAACTCATCAATAAGGACGTGAAAATACTGCCCGCAGCAGTCTGCTGTCGCTGTGCCCTCTAGGGTCTTGGTGGGAAGCGATAAACGTCGCCAGACACGTCACGTGGCAGGAGCATATCTATCTATCTGTAGAGGAAGCAGGTTGAACTACAGGAGTTCGTTTCTTGTTGACATGTGCATAGTATATCTATGTCGCTTGTCCCACGGTTCTATGATACCCTGGTATACAGCAGTATACTGCTATCAATACTACTCTAGACTATACCTCGGGTGTTTTGATACGACACGCATGTGTATGTATACTGGAAATTTGAAAT
>JARUPZ010001340.1:0-5000 GCA_031213475.1 Nereocystis luetkeana
AGTGTTTCGATGTGCAACGATGACCAACCAATCGTAGTGCAAAGTATATGTTTCGCAGAGGTCTCCATCAGTGTTCAACATATTGGTACACGAGAAAGCTATGCTACCAAACAAACCACCGCCGACTGTGTGGCCTCACGCATGCAAACAATATTATGTTGAAGAATGTCTACAGTGATCGACTGACTATCGGCATACGCTAAAGTGCAGAACTTGCTCTAACGACATTGGGAAAAGCGATGAACACGCCGTAGATCTCCCCCCATCGTATTCGCCGATGACAGTGAGATGAGGGCTGCCGGTTTGTTCACGTGTATAGCCCCACGGGCCCGCGTCAACGAACGGTCCCGATGCAAAGCGCACCGTGAGATAAAATAAGAGCGTAAAGCATCCCGTCGAAATCTCGCCATCACGCGGTCGGGATGCACCTGCAATCAAGGCCATGCAACGTGTTGCCCAACCCGACGGGACCCGGCTCCTGACGAAACAACAGTAAAACGATGTGGTAGGTGCTTCAGTACGGTCCGGCAGTACTTCTTGATATCCACCGGACTGAGGACGCGGCAGAACTTTCATGATGGGAACACCAGCTCCACTGTGATGGAGGATGTGTATCCCAATCGGTAATCGTTTGTTTTCGTGACAAAAGATACCGCCTACATTCACACCAAGCACGGTTTCTGGCAACGTAGAAACAACGCGCTCCCTCCCTATGCATCGCCTGAACCCCACAATTGCTAAACCAATGTTTAGGGTGTGCTTCCACCAACTAAAAAATCGATATCAAAGCAGTCGCCCTTGGCTTCTCGCAGGGAAACTGGCAGTAATACGCCCCTCATGCAGGATCACGTGCCTCTGTCATCGCTCAGCGGAATATCCTCAACCCATTCTACGTACGGTGGGGGGACGGGGGTACCTGATTTGGTTTGTCAGGTTACTCCTGCGAGGAGCTCTACTACTCGCGCAACCGTTGGTGTTGAAGAAATGTGTACGTTCGATACTCAATGAACGGTCGCATTGATTCACACTGTAGGCGTATCATAGATATACGTATGGGGCGCATGCGCGTCGGAACATCTTCGGCCCGAGCAATATTCCTTAGACAATCCCAGGTCTACTTCGGCCCTCCAATTCAGCTTACTGCCTAAGGTTGGCACGAACGTATATCAAGCTATTGGTACTGCTTGCAATGCCTCTCCGAAATGAAAATACGCCAGCCCCCCCCTCATGCTACCACCAAGGCCCTATGAAGACAAATCTTAACGTGGCCGTAGACGGGACGTCGGGAGCGGCATGCTCGCTCATGGCTACTGGACGCTGCGCTCGGGTACGCTTGAAATCGATAATTCAAATAGATTACATGTTGTGCATCACCCCTCCAATACTCATCATCAATAATACATCCTAGCCAGACGGACCGTTGGATCTTGCCGTGGAATCCCTAAGCCCCGAAAGCATAAGCGTAGGATCCTGTGCCTCGTCCTTCAGTCGCGCATCCTCTGTTGCATCCCAAGCATGCCGCATCGCATATCGGATACCACGTATCACGTATCACGTACCCCATATTGCGTATGGCATATGGCATATCGTGTGCGTAGCGTTCGTGGAAGCTGACACTGGATTCTCTCTTGTACCAGTATGCTCCACACCTTGCGAACACGGCATCTCCTACCGCTGCAGCGCCAAGGTCGCTTTGCCCTACGTAGTACAAACAGGGCATATATATGCCGGGAGTTCGTTGGTTTAAGTGTGTGCCTGAGATATCATAAATCGATGCCCTCCTGTTTGCTGGATCTACCACTGGCCGCTTGGCTTGCTCGCTCGGGAGTACTGCCCTCACAATCGCATGATGTGTTCTGAGCATAGTAGAAGTGTGTGGACCATGGGCTAACCTTGTGGGGTCTCGCTCGCATGCTCCGAGGAATGTATAAGCCATAACAAGGCAGTTGAGAGAGATATTGTAAACCACACATCAAGTTATGCCGAAGTCCCTTTGGTTCAAGGAGTCGATCTTCCACGGGTGGTACGGTGGTATGGGTTCACCCGCAATTTCCTGCTTCTTACTTACATTAAGAGCCCTATACTATCTCGCCCAAGAACTGGAATTTTAGATAATGCAGGCCTAACTCGATGAGCAGTCGAATGATCTATTTTAGGTCTGTGACGAAAGCAGCGATAGGAAGGCATGCCTTATTGGCTATAGTGTATCAGGGCCGTTAAGGAGTCCCATTAGTCCCGGTGACCCAAACGTGTTCCCTCCGGCATAGGGCGTGCGCTCCTCGCGGCGAAATCAAAATGGGCACGTGTGCCACTTACCTAGCGTAAGCACTCCCCCGGGGACAAATCATCCAAGTTTTTCGGCCATTTGCTGCGCGAAACCATCAAGGCGAACGAATACAAGCTGTTGATCAACTTTGCGACAGCGAGTATTGTAGTAGCATGAGATGAGCTAAGGTTTGATATGAGCATTGTGGTAAGCAAAACGTCACAAGGACCAAACGAGTCTGAACCTCTTGCTCAAGGACGCGCGGACGATATGGGGACCCTTCGAACCATCGTTTCACAAGTAAGTGCAACGACCGCGCTCCATAAGCGATGTCATTTTCCGTGGATTAGTGTGCTCCAATAAATGCGGATCACTGTTTAATATTCCGCAGTGTCCGGAAGGACCGCAGCTTAATAGCATAACGTAGCAATCGGTTCGTATCCGTCCAGGGTGGACCAACAGTTGAATAATCTATACGTGCACGAACACCGATATGCAAGTAACCTAGACGATATGCAGTCCAAAATGACTAGCGGCAAAACACGATTAGAAGCCCCAAATGGCAACTAGTCTACGTACAACAATACTTCATGTAGCTCAAAAACAATGTGTAGCCTGCGACCAAAAGGTAAAGTAGAATGCTGCAGCACGCGATGCTGCTCTTACATGCTGTCCTCGGGCGCGTGAGCGTCCACCTCGTACTTGCACAGCAGGGCGATGTTACCGGACAGGTCTCTGCATCAACGCGACGGGTGGCGTAAAACATGATGTGTTCCGATATGGGATCGCAAAATGGAGTTTCTCGTGCAATCAGAGTTGGGGCACAGTAGCCCAGCAATGCATGCAGAAGCAGGCTAAATCGACGACCTGTTCAATCGGTCCAATACATTTGAAGTTTCGTCTAATAAAGAGCCAAGGCATACGTACGAGCGAAATAAGGAAGGGGTCTGGCGCGAGACACAGGTGCATCGCTTCCGACGCTCCAAGTAACGTACCGTTCGGTCCGATAGAGGCAACGGAAGACCTCTGCGATAGGGGAAGCGCTTGTTTTGCCTCATGGGGAAAACAGATTGACTGATGGGGCATCTCAGCTGACAACACTACCCCATAGGGCCGGACATGCATCATCGTGTGAAAAATACTAAAATTTGCTACTCAGCTAGGTCATGGGATCGGTTGCTCCTCGCGTGAAGTGCGCCATTTCTTCTGGAAGCCAGTTTTTGGGTTCGCTGGGGCAGAGGGCTTCCTCAAGTAGTAAGTGATGAACCTCAAAAAACGGCAGGTGCGCCGTTACCGTAAGATACGTTCCGACTAGTTTGTCTTGTGAATGACGGGGTTCCTTGACCCTAAATCGTGGGGACGTTTTTCTTTGAAGACGGGAGTAGTGTTAGTTCAACGCGTCCATGGAATTGTCAATCAACCATTGCACTTTCATTTGTTGTGTCAAATGATATTTTTTTGAGCGAGGCATACAGCTCCTCGAGGAAGGAAACTCAGCAATAGATCGGTGTACTTCTCCTTTAGCATGTGCCCACGTGTCGCACTTATCTACGCTGACAAAAGTTTGCCCGCTATCGGCTGACCGTCGACCGTCCGTAGTGACAGACCGATTGCACCGATTGTAACCGTAAATTGTAAACTGCCTCAGGTTATCCCCCACATGTGACACGCCTTTTATTTCACGACAAACAAGCAAAATGTACTGAAAGACAGAAAAACGATTGCGGATACTCACAGCCCAGTGAGTGCTGGAAGGTCCGTGAATGTGTCCTTGGGAAGTGTGACGAGCTCATTGTTCGAGAAATCTCTGACGGGCGGACGGGGGAGAGGGGGTGGGGGGGAGGGCACAGCAAACAAGTTTCCCTTTAGAGCACAAACAGGCCGTCTTATTTATGCGAACACAGAAAAGCACTCGAAACGCTGTTTCTGTTGCTTTTCGCTCCCCATATTTTGGTCCATATGAACGATGGCTGAATATTTACACCCGTTAACCTCTTACGAGCTGCATAATAAGTAAGACGGCGGAAGGCTCCCATCACGGGCAGGTGGGTCCGCTCCCAACTAACCACACAACATACATTTATTTGCCATGTAAGTTGGAGTTTGTGGGACGACTTTTCCCGTAAGTCACCGCGCTATGCACCCACATCGTCTGTAGCCGCGATGTGTCGTCGAAGAGACCCTTGGGCAACGTGCGGAGAGCGTTCCCGCGCATACCCCTGATGAACCGTGGGGGAGAGAAAGAAATACCAACAAAGGGGAAGCTGAAAATGGGTTCGGTCGAGGTCGTGTCGCCCACCAGTGTGCGTACACACTGCACAAAACCACTGTCGCAACACCTTTGAAGCTATTGCGGCTAAAAGAAGGGAACAAAATATTATTTTCACACCAGGAAAAATATCGGAGGCCTCTCGGTTCGAACCACCACGTACGTGGAGTATTCTTTCTAGCCTGGATGCTACCAGTGCAGTAGCTAACTTACACACCTTCAGGAATGTTTTCCACGGACAGTTTGCGCAAGTATCTAGGGCACGGTAAAACCTCACGTTACACGCATGCATAGCTTCGCAGACGCGTCGAGGCTCGCCGAGGTCATCACAGCAACGACGAGATTGAAAAGTTTCGATCCCGCGGCCGCAACATCTATAGGGCGCGGTAGAAGGCGCACCTACAGGAAGTAATTCTAGGATATGATTATCACTTGAATATAATATAATGACTCTATATCTAGCCC
>JARUPZ010001340.1:7500-21630 GCA_031213475.1 Nereocystis luetkeana
ATACATACATACATACATACATACATACATACATACATACATACATACATACATACATACATACATACATACATACATACATACATACATACATACATACATACATACATACATACATACATACATACATACATACATACATACATACATACATACATACATACATACATACATACATACATACATACATACATACATACATACATACATACATACATACATACGTACATACATACATACATACGTACATACATACATACATACGTACATACATACATACATACGTACATACATACATACATACATACATACATACATACATACATACATACATACATACATACATACATACATACATACATACATACATACATACATACATACATACATACATACATACATACATACATACATACATACATACATACATACATACATACATACATACATACATACATACATACATACATACATACATACATACATACATACATACATACATACATACATACATACATACATACATACATACATACATACATACATACATACATACATACATACATACATACATACATACATACATACATACATACATACATACATACATACATACATACATACATACATACATACATACATACATACATACATACATACATACATACATACATACATACATACATACATACATACATACATACATACATACATACATACATACATACATACATACATACATACATACATACATACATACATACATACATACATACATACATACATACATACATACATACATACATACATACATACATACATACATACATACATACATACATACATACATACATACATACATACATACATACATACATACATACATACATACATACATACATACATACATACATACATACATACATACATACATACATACATACATACATACATACATACATACATACATACATACATACATACATACATACATACATACATACATACATACATACATACATACATACATACATACATACATACATACATACATACATACATACATACAGCACCACGAACTTATATAGCGTCAAGAAGAGCGTCGTGTAGACCCCCTTTCGAACCTCTAACGGGGGCGTTTTACCACAGAGGTTCGTCCTAAACATTTTTGGGGCTCCTAACTTGAGGAGCTCCATACCTCATCAGAAAACTGACGTCCACAAAGATCAAAATGCATCCCGATGAGTAATCCCATGGCCTAAGTATACGAGCACGTCATTTGTCTAAACAAGATCGGCATTCCGACGATTTCGGGTTAGGGAGCTCCGCCTTTCAGAAGGCATTTTAGCGGGAATGTGATGTCTCTACCGCAGAACACGTCATCGACTACGAATCATCAGCTGGGGCCGCGTCACTCACACATTCTTGAGCGTGGTGAGCCCCGCAAAGAGGCCTGCGGGTAGCTCCTTGATATGGAATCTATGTCCGTTGTCGTCATCTCCAGGCTTGTTGGACTGGGTCACGGATCTGGGATGGTGTCAACGAAATCAAACAAACGCCAAACGGATGCATACGCCGGTTTCATCGACAAAGCTTACGGGCTGAGTTTGTCGACAGGGTTTCCCGATATATATCATTTATTTACCGACAGGGTTTCCCGCCATAATTTACCGATCGGGTTCACCGACCGGGAGAAAGTCTTCAGACTCCGGGGTGTCAGTGAAATGTACCCTGCTACAGCATAGGAGACATTAAAAGCCAATTGTCCAAGTCAGCATTTTATTTGGTTTTAGTTTATGTTCCCACGTAGGGCTGCAATACAGGATGCACATGTACCGGGCGTAAATACTGCCCCCCGGGCGAACGCGAACATGAACAGATGCCCGTCATCCCGCAATCCATCAACGATATGTTAAACCGCCAATATTGGTTGTATGGTACACACAATAGGTCTACCTACCTGGAGATACCTCGACCGAGGCAAACCAGAATATAATATGCGGCGAGGCGAAGGCCGTCCCCATGTCCGTGTCCGACCAACGTCGAATGAAGTCCACGTATGGCACCAAAAAAAGCTGAACCTCATCAACCCAAGTGCTATTTACTTAGTCCGTGCCCGATGATGATTTGATGAAGCTGTTTATTACGGGGGACCATAGTTAACAGGACCTATGATATACATAAAAACCTATATGTTTAACCATTTTTACTAACAATTTTTGGTCCTGTTAACTATGGCCCCCCGTGATAATAGCTGTATAGCATAGTCCGCTGGTGTACTCGACCATGGGACCCACTACCTAGAAGGGTAGATCGCCCGCTTTCGAAGCTTGGTGTTCGCGAGTTCAATCTCCGGCATACCACTAATTTTTTGATGTGAAAACGGTTCGAAGGTATTTGATTGCTCAGAGTGGCGACGTTTGCCGAGGAGAGTGCCCAGGAGTTCAATGCACTAGGATGGCGTGCAACGAACTCGAAAGTTCTTATTTTGTCGGCTACTGAGTCGGCCAGTGAACAATGCTGTAAACCCAACATAATCATATGTATGACACGTAACTGGACCTCACATCAACCATAAACTAATTGTGAAACCCTCACATCGTGTGGAGGAGCGCCAACCCATTGAAGATGGTCTCTGGCAAGGAGGTGATCGGATTGTCGCTTAAATTTCTGCGAGGCAAAGGCGGGGGGCGGGGTGGTTAAGCTCCAGCGGAGAGCAGGCAATGTGAATCTGCAGGCAAGGCTGTCTTTAGATTGCATGGACGTCCGTGGTGCATTGATTCACGTGGCAGGTGCTCTACGAACGACAATGAGAGCTCTCGTTGTAGTCATCAATAGAATCTGTGTCATGCCACATACACTCTTGCCCACCAAGCCCTGCGCAGTACTCCCCACACTCCCCACCCGAACGCTTGCATCAACCTTCGAGTGGACGCGGTGTTTCCTCGCGTACATAGGGCAAAGCCGTCGATCTACATGATGTGTTCTTCGCACCATCACACCATTCTGCTTGCTTGACACTGCTGCCAGGAGGGCACGTTTCGACCAAGGTCTCCTCTCAGCATCAAGGAAGACCGCAAAAACGTTCGAACTCATTCTCACAGAAACGATAGCCTGGTGTTGGACGAAAAAATCCCCGCCGGCAGAGACTTGATCCCATTGGCGTTCAGAACCCTGGAACGTTTCACGAGGCGAAGATATGGGGATGTTACTTGTTTTTATTAGCACGTACGTGTAGACCTGCCAACGGGCGCGGGAGCAACATGCTGCATATATGCGGGTATGAGCCTGAATCGATTGGGTGACATTCGTCTATAGTTAAGCCCTTTACTACTGTACACGCCTCGGACAGATCATCTAGCAGATCATCGATTCCCACTAAAGTCTAAATGATCGACATCTTCGAAGGCAGGTATGTTCTCGACTTTGTATTATCTAGCCCGTGTCGCCGGAAAAAGCCCGAATATCCTGTGAAGTCAATCAAGTACGTGCTTCCTGGGCTTGATCTGCGGTATGCAGATCCTGCACAATATCTCCTATTATAACGGCAGAGGGGGGACTACAGTAGATTATCTAGATCGTGGTTCGTCCAAAGTATGCGAATGTGCACCCCTGTTTCGGGGGGGAGCGACATATTATCGTGTTCGTGCAGGGTATCGCATGTAGTAATATGATGATGAAGGCACAACACTCTGGTAGGTAGCCGACTGCGATGTCGGCCCCGGTGAGTCCGTCCCTTGGACCCGGCCTGTACGTTGTAGCTACTACGCGCACGAGTATTTACAGCGGCTTGGCTTACAAGCGTCGAAGCCTGAGTAGACCCTCGAACAATCCATCGGGGAGCTCCGTGAAGCCGCGGCCCTGGTCTCCTAGTCCCCTACCGTGATAGAGTGATACAGTGATGAGGTGGATACAAGCGACCGGAAAGGTTGAAGTCGGACACCAAGTTGAAAACAAAACATTCTGGGTAAAAGGGCCAAGACTCGGTCAAGGTGGAAGCAGTCTTAGCTCGTACAGTGGTATTAGACCGAGGTACGGCCTGCGCATTGACAATACTGTAAACCCTCGATGAGCTTCCCTAACAAAGTTGACGTAGCGCTTGCTGTAGATTATTTGCTGCACGGTGTGTGTAGCCAGTTACGGGAGCTGTCCATGTCCATGGAGGTCCACACGTACGCACTGTTTCATGTTGCCTTTTGTTTCACCTGACATTCTCGCCCGTACTCTGATGAGAAGGTATATCAGTCAGCAAGAGGGCGAGAGGGCATCGCAACACATCTGCAGGTGTCTGTGGATCAAATAATCAGCACGCACTTAATCGATCGAATCATGTTGACCAGCCCCATGGTTAAACGCCGAGCCGTCAGCAATCGAAGATCACGCGAATAAACAAGGTACTCTCTGACAATGGGATCGGTGAACAACGCTGATAACGCATGATGAACGAAGTCACGAAGAACGTCCAGATCACGCGCTTTTCAAGGCCGCTATATTGCATAATGCACGAGGATATAACAACGGGGGGCGAGAGGCGAAAGGCGTGTCGGCCATCCAGTTTATTTAGAGTGCTCCTAGTTCTAGGCATCAGCCTCGTGCGGTGGTGCTCACAATATCTGTAGCTTCTTGACGTCGTCGAACAGTCCCGCCGGGAGGGACCCGAGGCTCATCCGCCCGAGATATCTATGGAGGGGACGATAGAGGTGTAGAGGACGAACCCAACATAAGCACGTGTAACTGGTGGAGACGCAAATCATGTGCCTCCTAGGGCATGGTGAGCTCCGCTTTGACACGCTCAAGTGTATGGGAATAGAAAGGCATGCTATGTTATGTATCGGCGGGTACACCTCTCTCTGGGTTCCAATTCACAATTGGTGAGCAATGCTGTATCGGTTTATCGGCTGGCAGTACCCGTGCAACGGCATTCTACGCCATACACCTCGTTCTCTCTGCCGTGTCCTTTCAGCATGCGTTCCGTAGACAACGCCGTGCGCCGTGTAGCGCTTTTCTAAATGCCGAGCGGCCGTGTGGGTGGCTAGTTTTCAGATATCGAATCCCCCGGTGCAAGTTACGCGTGAGAGTGGACCCCCCAAAATGTGAAACTCTATAAACGGTCAGAATGAATCGTGCGCTTCTGCGTGGAAAACAAACCCATGTCGTACGCACAGGTACTTCAATCCCGTTAGGCCAGCGAAGGTTCCCAGAGGTAGCGCGGTTATTGCGCGGTTCTTCAGCAACGACCTGAGGCGGGCGAGAGTAAGTCACAGACGGGGTTCAGTTACTTTAACCAACCAATCGATTTAGCAGCAAACCCTGTGTACCTTTAAAGGGCTGGTGCGATCGATGCCCTGGGGTGTGACAGGTCTTGAGCAGTTAGAAGAGGTATACAGCAAGCATGACCATGGTTAGAAAGACTCACGAACAGGATTACATCGTAGTGAAAAAGGGTCCACCTGAGAATTCGGCAGCCGGTCGTCGGGGGCAGTAACATCACATAACTGCGGGGATTACGGCCGGAATAAACAAGCCTTCCATTTGTATGTGTTCTTCCGTATGCGTGTGCGATGTCTCACATACATCTGCAACTCGACGCATGTTCAACACGGTGTCAGAACAGACGACGACTAACTCAAACATAAAAGCAAGGAGAGCAGAAGGGTGTTTTGCGGAGGAACAAACTGTCCAAACACCGTTCATGAACATAAAGCAGGGGGATACGTGGATTTTGGCAATGTACTTAGTGTAGGTCTGATTGCAAAAGCGCCCCGATAATATCGCCCCCTACAATATACAGTACGTCTTGCGAGTGGTCGGCGACACGTTGTCTAGACTCTCTCTCGCGTGTGCAGACTGGCAGTGCCCCGGAGCACTCACAGCTCTTTGACGTTGCGCATTCCCGTGAAGAGGCCTTCGGGAAGCCTCGACAGACCATTGCCACCCAGATCACTGCGGGCAGGTGTGCAAAAACAGAACGTGCAAGGAAGAACGCAGAGAGAGGAGGGCAGCAGGAACTTTGAATATCTTGGACTCCCTGCACGGTCCCCCGACGACAGCGATAAGGGTGAGATTGTACGTTTCTGGAAACCAGAGTTGACGGTACGGATGGAAGGTATCACTGCCTATCAAATTGTGTGACCAAACATGGTTTGGAGCTCGAACAAACTCAGGGGGCACATTACGTCACCCCCAGTGCACTGCTGCCCAATCAGGTTGCCTGTGTTCCAATACGCGGCAGAGAAATACACCTCGAGCAGAAGTCTGTAGCAACAGGAGGGTTGCATGCACGCCCTCAGATTTTCATAAGAGGAAACCCTGCCGACAGAAGTAAGTGCGGGTTTGCAGTATATCCTCGAGAATCGGCCCACGGAGGGTTGAGTGTGCGGCCCAGGTTCTTGCCTACGTAATAGAGTGATGCAGAGCTTAGTCGATGCACTCCTCAATGATGTGTCGGGATGGGGTTCGCATGGTTGTCCTAGTGTGGAACTCCGCTACGGTTGGGCGTTGTTTCCGAAGATACAGTCGTGTGCGCATGCGTGCTATGCTACTTTAAGTTGTTGGCAATGCCGGGAAAAGTATCTGTCGGAAACCCGAAGCATGAGCAATGACCATGTGAAGCAAGAGGTAGGACAGGCGTCGGGAGTAACATACGCAGTGTGGATATTTTGACCCTGAAACTTTGCACACGTGCTATTTAAATCGTTCCAGAGAACTGACCTGCGGGAGGGAAGGGGGTTGTTTGGTTTTTTTCACTGAAAAAAAAGACACGTGCAAAAAAACACGGTATGGCTCGAAAAACATCGTGGATGTTGGTCAGGCAACAACTTTCCGTCCTTGAAGTTAAACCAGACGGTATGGTCAGTAAGTTCTTGCTCGACGTCGGCTGAGAAAGTGTCTGGTGTATTCGTTGCTCCGTTGGAATGCCACGTAACGTTTCGTCCACGTGAGGACTGTACCATACATCCTTTATGGGAAGGTGATCTTCCACAGGAGAGCGAGGAGTGTATTTTCTCGGCTCTCCTTTTGACCATAGCGCGGGCATTCATAATTAATTGGTGCCGTTGCCTTGATTTGGGGGTGGATGGGAGCATGAGGGGGGGTGTACTACTCGCTAGGAGAGATGTACTCGATCTCATGCTTGGCCGTAGTCGTAGGGCCATAGACCGTCGACTGGAGCATGAGGGAACGGCAGAAGATGGCGCAAAATATCTGTACCGGTAGCCACCCCCATACCGGGTGTTTGTGTGGGCATACGTTCACAATGCATCTACAATACCTGTTAGAAGCGTTCAATATACAGCATTTTATACCAGGTATACATAATATATATGTGTTTATATCTACGTAAATATATAGATAGTGCCGGCGTCCCCGGAGGTTTGGTAGGTGGTCGGCGTGCCTATCAAGATCAATTTCGTGAGTTCGAGTCTAACCGAGTGCACACTCGTAGGGACTCTTTCTTGCATAAAAATTGATAGCGGAAAGTGCGAGAGCGTAAGTCAGCAACATTCGATGAAAATCGACATGCAGTGGGAATGCTGAACCCTACGCGCGACCGAAAAAGTAAAGGCACGTACCGAGGGGGGGGGGGGGGGGGGGGGCGAGACCTGTGACCACGACTTGTCCAGAAGATCGCTGAGGGTAAAACCTCCGGCGAGTTATACTGGAAAGTAAAAGTAATTACAAGCACATATATATACCTACAGCAGTACTGTAGTAGTTACTACATACCAGGTATATGTATACCGATATGCTCAATAACCGTGTAGAAAATTTGTCTATCGCACTCATACGTGGCGTTGCGTGCCCACGATCGAAACCGTGGCATCGAGGTCACGAGACCGTGGAGACCAACGCAACAACAACGAATAGCCCAACCCAACAAGTAATTCAGATTCCACCAATTACGGGGTGTGAACAACTACCGGTGCGCATGCACACACGACACACTCTAAGAATAGGACACGCCCGAATAGGCCGACGGATACTACCGTTGATGTATGTATCTATATATATGGTATGTGGCGTCCAGTCCTCGAACCCTCTGTCCCATGTTTTTCACAGCAGATTGCCACGTACCTGGTATAATAGAGTGTAGAGTAGTTGCATCGACGCAGGTTTCGGGGCTAACATGGTTGCGAGGTATACTACTTCTTTCTTCAGGTGAGGTAGAATTTGACGATCGAGGCGTTCCACGATAGACGCCCACCCTTATTTTTCGGAGGCTCCTCACTTTAGGAGCTCCATACCTCACCCGAAAACTGACTTCTTCAGCAAAAAATCAGGTTGCATCCCGATGAATGGTCCCATGTATGTCCCAAGCAAACAAAAATGGGATTTTTTCGAAACAAGATTGTTGGCATTCGGACGACCGTGGGTTGAGGAACCCCGCCATTCCGAAAACATTTTAGCGGAAATGTGCTACCTGCCTCTATCATCGTAGAACGCGTCGATCGCCTTGTTCATCATGCAGAAGATTTGAAAACAATTTAAGTTCGCTATTGATTGATAGTTTTATGTTCGTTGTCTGACCAAGTAAGTAAGTAAGTGCAGAATGGACTTTGACGTCGATGTTTCCTACTACTACTACAGTAGTAGTAACTGATGTGCCGTAAAAATATCCTCAGAAATAATAAGAAAACAAAGAGAAGCAAATTGCTACCTCCTGGTGGTAAAAATAACTGTATGATACCAGGTATCACGTATTATTACAGTTTCACGTAACTACTGCTGTATGTATGTTAATAGCTGTTGATGGAATTCCACGGTGTCTCCTGCAACAACAGTGCATACAGCAGTAGTAGTACAACCACTGGGAAACAGAGGCGCTGGGCTCGTATCTAGCGATTCTCTTCCACCCCGGCAAGAGACTGTTGGCGCGCCTTCGGATAGCCCCGTTTCGGGCGTGGCGAAGTGGCCGTGATAGCAAGGTGCAAGGCTGAGTTTTGGCCGTTCGGCTGTCCACACCTACCTAGCGGATGGGTGGTTACAGCGATAATCATTGTAGCCTCTCTGGTGTAGCCCGTACCCCTGCTTAACACGGCAGCATCGATCGGCCCACATGAACGAGCAACAAAAATTAACACATCATAATAATAAGAACGTATGGTCCACGTTTGTTTGTAGGGGTAGGCGAGGCGTGCGTATGGATGTTTGACTAAGATCGCTGCAAGAAGCCGTGCCTAACAGCCTATACGTCCGATGGTGCTCCACAGGATGGTGTCAAAATGCAATACCAAGGCTTTGCTGTTGTTGCAGGTGTGCAATAGGTGTGCAGTAGGCGGACTCATGCCGCCTTCCTTTCAAAATCAGTATGTATGTATGTATGTTTTTGTTTTTTTTTTGTTTTCTCATCCCATTCATTATCTTCGCACATACATCGTCTTCTCTCTCTCCTTCCAACTCGTAACTCAGATCCGGGGTCACATAGCAGGCTCTTTTCTCCCCCCTTCCCGCTACGGTACGTGCCTACATTTTTATCGCGAGAAGATTTCAGCATTTAAATTTTTTCTTCCCTCGTCGACTCGCATCGAATTGTGCCTACCCACGCTGCAAGGCGCTCTCAACAATTGAATCCTTTTTTATTTTTTTTGCAAAATTTAATAAAGTCAACGTCCGACCCACCTGGGGCTCGAACCCAGGACTCAAACAAGTAAGTAGAATTCGAGGTTAACCACTTGAACCACCGGGGAATAAGTTGAGCACGCGCGGTCGACGTATCGCACACAGCTTGCAACGAAGGGGTTTCGACGAAATCCTCGATCTTACAGCTGGCGTTTTCATCCTATTTTATGTCAATAAGATGCAACTTTGGACATAAAATAATAGTGTAAGCGTCGTCACAGTGGCAATGAATGGCAATAATAGCCCGTAAAGACGAACCGGGCGGCACCAGCGTCTACTTCGAGTTAACAAATATGTCCGCCACTGCTTTGTTGGAGTAATTTCGGATTGCGAGCTGTCTCGTCGGCAGTCGCAGCAAAGCAGTGCACGCCTCTCTCTGTTAGTCTCTGTAGATGAGAGACAGAATTAAGGACGCGTTGTACGATATCATAGGGGCATACCCTGGCTGAGACTTAAATTTTATCGTGCCTGGCTTTCAGGGCTGCACTACTTCCTTTGTGGGAGACCATTACTTGGAAGTTTGAGCCAGATGTACGAGTATTTACTACTACTACTGTCAAAGCAGCAATACATATGCTACGGTAGAGGCGTACCTAATACTTTCGCAGGCTCTTCTCACTTGATTCTAGTACAGGATTGCCATCTCTCACCTGCAAAGCCGACGTTGCGAAAGCTTAAAGCGCGACCTGAGGAGCAATTCCACATCTGAAGATTCTATCTAGAGGGTGATAATCGATTGCGAAAATATGGTAGAACAGAAGAAGCACAAATAAATGTTATTATTCCAACGATAACTAACCCCGTCAGTCAGAAGATATTTCGACCAAAAAGTGCTACCCAGATGGTAGCATGCCTCCAGTGGGTTGCATAGAAGGGGAGGAACCATACCCAATGTTGTGGGGGCGCCATTTGTACTTTACCAAGCGCACGTAATAATTCGTTGTATACATAGGCCATCGGGATATACTTTTGTAATAGTTTCCTTTTTGCTTCCCTGATGGTGTCCGCAGTGTGGTGGAGTGCGTATGCTTGTTTTTTGTTTTTGCCTCTGTTTTTACTTGATGAGGTATTTCTTCCACTCCTCCAGAGTTATTGGAACCTGCCCTGCGACCACGGCCTGCAGTGTATTGTGAGTTAATGTGAGAACAACAACAACAACAACAACAACAACAACAACAACAACAAATTTCATGTTTTCTTCACGTCAGGCCCTTGGTGAAGTCTGTATCTCCTCTATGCGCGCATTTGCACTGAACAAGTCCCAGAAAAGGGTAGTAGGCGCACCACTCTCTATCGTGCCATGAGTCCATGAGTCAAAGGAATCTTGGGACAACAGAAGAGTGACCTATTACGGGGGACCATAGTTAATAGGACCAAATATTGTTAGCAGAAATGGTTAAATGTGTAGGTTTTTATGTATACCACAGGTCCTATTAACTATGATCCCCCGTAATAGTGACCTATTACACACCGGCATCGAACACCGAGAATTCAAAGCATGCCCGACAAAGTCCGCGGGGTCCAAAGCTTCAAGTTCGAAACCGACCACAGACTACAGTAACCCTTAGGACAGTGTCAAAACTTTGTTTGGGTTTTCTTGAAAAAAATGCGTGTTTGGCGATATTTTCACGCTCACAGTTTGATAATTGTCGAAGGGCTGACCGAAAGGCAGGCTGCCAAGGCTTCATGGTCTCCGTTTCCTATGTCGCACCCAAACAGATTCCTGCGATCGCA
This sequence comes from Nereocystis luetkeana, assembly GCA_031213475.1. Lineage (NCBI taxonomy): Eukaryota > Phaeophyceae > Laminariales > Laminariaceae > Nereocystis > Nereocystis luetkeana. Next base: position 18,853 of record JARUPZ010001340.1, read on the forward strand.
CGAGAGGACGACAGCAAAAGAGTCAACTATCCTGCTACACAATTCGCACAGTGTGGTTGCCTTTGTGCTACCTTGCAATAATTACTGTAAGTGTACATCATGCAGTCTGAGGTTGAAAAATATTTGGTACCAGGTATATATATATATATATATATATATATATATATATATATATATATATATATATACCAGGTACAGAGTGTCCTATGGTGCCAACTCTAGGGGGGTGAAACCCCTTTGTGTGGAGAGTCAGGCTCTTCGTTGGCAAGCGTTACCGATTATTTGATACACTAAAGCGCATACGAGTAACTCCGGCCCACCCGTGAGTGGCATTCGAAAGCATCCAAGGGGATATGATGAACATATGGAGCGCACTAGCTACCGTTACGCAGGGTACTCACACGCCACCGTCCTCGTCAGGCGTGCACCCGGCAGCCAGTGTAAGCACGTCTTCTGCTTCTTCTTTCTGCAGACACTTGTTGTATCCTGAATAGGAGAAAAGCGATGGAAGCGTCCACAAACGCGCTTGATGAACATGCCGAATGCATGAGAGGAGCTTTTTTCCAAACTGTTTATTAATAGTAGTCACGAGTTGAACACCGCGGTATGTTCAACCATAGATAGATGCATGCGTTCACAGTACCAAGGCGCCGAGTGTGGCCCTACGTCTCTGTTTCGCTCCAACATATTTTGTTTTGAGCTTTACGACTCAGGCGTACTACTACTACTACTGTAGACCACGTATTGTAGCGCGTATTTCTTGTGGTATGGCGTGTACGAATAGAGAGTGGGCGAACGACACACAGCCCGTGGACGGACCACGCTTGCATACCTTCAACCCCGAAGCTGACCAGAAGAGTTGCGACAACTGCTGCGAAAAGCATCCAAGACTTGCCGGGGGAGATCATAGTCTTACTGGAGCCCACTCAGCTTGAATCCTTGTTGCCCTAGTGGTGTTTGTGATGATGTGCTCGTAGCTGCTGCGATAGAACCCAAAGCGAAATTTCGTATTTGAGAGGCGACGTCTCTGGAAAGGTACGTAGACTGCAGTCAGTACGTGGCGTTATAATATGGCATAATGCCGCTGGGTCGACTAAACGATATTGTACTTCCACGCCAGACTCCTGTGGGCATGCCCACAGGTGTTGGGCAGGTCGCCCGATTATTTTGAGGGCGATATTGCTAGATGACAGTGGCTTACACGGCCAGGCCAGTGATGAGGAGGCCGGAGGGTATCGGGGTCGACACCCAAACTACCTCCGAAAAAATCTGCTCTGAGCGTCTTGCTGCCGTCTTCAATACCCTTGTCCACGATATTCCCAGGCTTTCGTCCACGAGGTGCTAATCGTCCAAGCTGACCGAACCACGACGCGGAGAGAACAGACATCATCAGGGTAAGACATACCTACCGGTTGGTGCCGACATGCGACCCATGATTGATTATGGAGAGCGTTCACCCTAAAGCCAATAATCGTGTGGGCACAACGCGCACAGCCCAAACCTGCTCGGTGTGTAAAATGCGTGGATCAAGGCCGAGTGGGATGGGTAGCTCCGACGAGACGGCATCGCCACTTTTTAAGCCCCTCGCAACGGGGAGTATGCCCCTTCACAATATTTTGACTTCGATTCGTTCTTGCTCGAAACTAGACGTGTGAAACGATGTAACTACACTGTGGTTTCCCCGAAAGGAAACACTAGCGTTGGCAAACAACCCAACGCATTTAACAGTCAACCGTAGGGGTGGCCACGACCTCCGACCCCACGCGGAAGAGTCTAGGAAGGGGACGCCGGTGTTGGGTAGCCAAATCAGAGCCGTTGAGTGGCATGGCGGCTCAGAGATGCAGAGGACAAAGCACTTGAGTGTGTTGAAGGGAGGCGTGCGATGTCAACACAGTGATCGAAGCCATTCGATCGCTACCCAGATTACCGATTTTTGTTTGTCACAAATGGGCAAGAAGAGTATTCCTGCCGGCTGCTGATGGGCGGACTATGCTCCTGCAGCATCGGGGAGACTAGGCAGGCGACGAATGGTGTAGTCTGGGTAACCTCAGGGTCTCTGACGGTGGCAGGGACGTAAAAGGGTAGGGGGGGCATCCGTGTTCGCTTGCTGGCTTGAGTGAAATAAACGTTGTGTTCCATCTAGAGTTTACGAGCGATAATAATGTTGCTATGTATGGCCTTACTACCAGGCGTACACGCACTGAAGCCGACCCGAGCTCGTGACCTAACTGGAGCCTATGGCCGTGTTCATTCGAGGAACTCGCGATGCTTTGTGCCCCACCCAAAGGTAGGTTTTGAACCTACGACGGCCATCGCTTCTCCCACCACTACCATATTTTTCTCAATGTGTTTTTATTGCGCAGCAAACAAACCGTACACTGTTGCGGCACATCTACCGCATCCACACTACGTTTACGATGTGCAGAGGCTCACGCAGTATGTGGGGTCGTTGACCGTGAAAGAATGATGCATGTATCGAGGTTCTGTCTCTAGGAAGAGAGATGGCGATATCTACGTTTTGGTTCCACTTCTCCGATAAGACTCGGCCGCGCACCGAATTGGGAGGTGAATGAAATCTTGCACCTCGTGACACAACGGTTAAACCCTGCAAGACCATATCACCTACCTAAACTGCCCTCACATCAGATTTTTCCTGTGCGTTATGTTTTTGGTACTCGTGTTTTCGATGACTGGTGGGTGAGGCTTCAACCACCTGATCGCAACGGGTGATGTGCTTACTCCGACACGTCAGTAAAGTCGGTAATAATGGGGGCACAG
>JARUPZ010001341.1:0-21625 GCA_031213475.1 Nereocystis luetkeana
GACTTTCGCACGAACCACAAAGAGACTCGTTTTTTGTACTGAAATTTGTGTAGGCCAGACACACCCGCCTTCCATAAGAATAGGAACTTGACCCTGGCCGAAAGAAAGAGGAGGTGAGGTTCTTGCGTCGTGTCGGTTAATGGCGGTCGAATACGCATTTTTTTTTACTGTCACATATCACTCTTACTTCCCTCCTTAACTCGTAGGAGGTTTTACCCTCAGCGGTATTCTTTTGGACAAGCCGTGGTCACAGGTATCGTCCCTTCCCCCCGGTACGTGCCTTCGTTCGTATCGCTCTCAGGGATTGAGCATTCTCACTGCTCCTCGTTTTTTATTGGGTGTTGCCAACTCACGCTCTCGCTTTTTCCGCTATTCGTTTTTTATGCAAGAAAAAATCCCTACGAGTATGCACCCGGTGATACTCGAACCCACGAAACTGATTTCGGGGGTAAAACCGCGGTGCCCTAGTATAGTTTATGGTGCTGCTGGTAGTGTGTCGGCGGGGAGAGGATGGCGGTGGAGGCGTGTGGGGTGGGGGGGGGTTGGGGGCTTCGGGGGGGGGTAAGTGGGGATGGTGGGGTTGGATTGGGATGGGCGTGCGAGTAGGGTTGGTGTCGTGAGTTTGGAAACCACCACCGCTTCGGATACGGATTCCGGGCGCCATTTTTTTTTTTTTTTTTTTTTTATTCGGTCTGTCGTGGTGACATGCTACATATACCTTGTGTAGGAGGCCTCTTCCTTCCTTCCCGCCGAACGATGTTGGCCAATCACCGATCCCAGTAACGTATGGTAGTGAATTGTAGTACAGTATTATTAGTGACGTACCTGGTATATAGTACGTACAGCAGTGATTGATGCAGCAGTATGTTCAACCGAGCAAAAGAAAGTTGGTGCGCGCCGCAGATTTGGAGTTGTGGTGATCTCGTGCTTCGGTCTATCCATCCCATCTGCCGGAGGGTGACAGAACAAATCGGGCTGACTCGACACCAATCACCGACCAGCAGCAGCACCTCCACCACCTCCACCATTTGCCGCAGGTGAACCAGCGCGAGCTGGACGGAGACTGGTTCCAAAGCATCCGCGACAAGCTCAACTGGAACATGAGAACCCTCCAGACACCCTACCACAACGGCGACCACCCGACGGATCCATCGCAGCCTCCCTCCGCCGCCCCCAAAGGAAGCAACGGCCACGCAGGGCGGGAGAACTCCTTCCGGTCGGAATCGTTCACGGCCCGGGTAGCGGAAGACATAAACCCTTCCTCAGATGCTCCCCCTGGGTCTCCCATTTAGACGAAAAAACCCATCTGGTATAGTAGGAAAGCCGTCTTTCGTGGGCGCGTGAGGACAGGACCTATTTTGGCCTTGCTATTAGTAGTATACTGGTTTCAGTGTAGGGGACGGTTATTCTCCTGTTTTTTCGTCCAGTGGTGCTGTCGGTCAAGGGGTTAAGCTGCCGTCTAGGAGACCTGTCTTTTTGAACGCTTCAAGGTCTCTGTTTTTTCCAGTATTATCCTGGTTTTAGTGTGAGGGGGGGGGGTCAGTCAAGGGTCAAGCCGCGGTCTAGGTTGCCGATCTTTTAGGGCACGTCAGCACTTCTTTTGGTATCATTGTACTGGTTTTTGTGTAGGGGGGCTGTCAGTCAAAGGGTCAAGCCGCGGTCCAGGAAACCTGTCTTTTTGGACGCGTCAAGGCCTCTTCTCCCGTTATTATATTTATTTTTGTGTAGGGGGGCGATCAGGCAAGGGTTTAAGCCGCGGTCTAGGGGGACCAGTCTTTTCTGGACGCGGTCAAAACTCTTTTTCCCGTTGTTATACTGATTTTAGTGTAGGGGACTGTCAGTAAAGGGGTCAAGCCGCGGTCTTAGAGACCGGTCTTTTTGGACGCGTCAAGGCTTCTTTTGGCGGTATTATACGGATTTTTGTGCAGGGGGGCGGTCAGTCAAGGGTTCAAGCCGCAGCCTAGGAGACCGGTCCTGTCGGAGGCGTCAAAGCCTCTTCGAGGTTATTATACTGGCTCTGCGTAGGGTGCGGCTAACCAAAAGATCAAACCGCAGTCTCCAAGTATCTCTGCGTTTTTCTTGTGTTTCTCTTGGGGGGGGGGGACACGCTACCGAGCGTAGGCTGGTTGGATAGTTGTTCGTGGTGTGTGTGTTCTCAAAGATGCCGGTTGACGGTCTAGGTTTTTGGCCCGCCAAGGTCTCTTTTAAGATTTAACGTACTATATATAGTGCCCCAGCCAACAATACTGGCACTATATCGGCAACCGACACTATTAATAACACACTGCCACACCGGATGATCCCATCTGTGCCAAGCGATTCCACCGACACTGTCTATAGTGGGCAGCCGGCACTGTTACTACTCGACTGGCGCTATGGAGAGACCACTACGGTGCTGGTTTAGTGTTGGGGGGAATCCTTGAGGGCGGTCGCTTAACCCTTTCTGGACCGCAGTCCCGTTCTGGGGACAAAACTGCTTGAAAAAATCACGTGTCTGTTCCCAATATGAGGCTGCAGTTCTGAAAGGGTTGAGAGGGCAAGAGTGCTATCAAATGAAAAAAAACGTCTTTAGCGGTGGTTGGGGGGGAGGGGGTGGTGTTGGTGTTGGTGTTGGTGATGGTGGTAGTGGTGGTGGTGGTGGTGGTGGTGGTGGTGGTGGTGGTTGTTGTCGTGTAGGGTTAGGCCGCGTTGCTCGCGCGCCGTCCTTTCTTCCATCCCTTGCTTCACTTTTGTGCTTCCATCTAGTGCTCCCACTCTGAGCTCCCCTTTTGCGCGTTCATTTTGGGCGTTCATTTTGAGCTTTCATTTCGAGTTTTCACTCAGAGCACCCATTTTGTGCTTCTATTTTGTGATTACATTCTGTGCTTCGGCCGGTTTTGACGATGGCTGAAAATGGGGGTAGGGCATCCTACTCGGTGTGACACTTTTTTTTTCTGTGGTGTTATTGGCGTAAGTAGTTATAAGTGGCCTCTTTCGTTCGCCGTGTGGCTTGGTGGGGATGGCTTACGGTGCATTGGTATGGCGTAGTGCAGTGGTGACGACGAGGGTTTGCCCGTGACGGCGGGGCGTTTTTTTATGTTCCTCTTTTTTTGTATTGGCGAGATACGTTATGCGAAACAGCACCAGGCTCTTTGTTACGGTCGAGAGGTGATTTTTGGCGGCGAACGGCCATGCGTTCAGTTCAACTGCCGTACGTTCACTTCAACGGTAGTACGTTCTTTGTAACGGTAAGGCGTTCGTTGTTTGTGACGGCAATACGTTATTTGTTACGGCAATACGTTATTATTCATGGCAACGGCAATACGGTATTTGTAACGGCATACGTTATTGTTATTTCCGACGGCAATACGTTATTTGTAACGGCAATACGTTATTTCCGACGGCAATACGCTATTTGTAACGGCATACGTTATTGTTAATGGCGACGGCAATACGTTATTTGTACCGACAATACGTTATTTCCGATGGCAATACGTTGTTCGTACCTATAATGCGTTAGGCGTAACGGCAATACGTTATTCGTAACGATAACACGTTATTTGTACGGAACGACAATGCGTTAATTGTAACGGCAGTACGTTCTTTTGTACCCATAAAGGATTTCATTTGCCGGGCTCGTCGTGGGGCATGGGCCGGGGTTGCTGTTTACAAATATTAATCGGAATATTTCGTGCATACGTATCTTTTTCCGTTTTCGCTTTTTCAGTCGGAGCTTAATGGTAGGTGCTCGCGAGCTCACGAGGACGCCCTCGACCGACCAGACGACAAGTTGTTCGTTACCCGTCTTGCGACTTCCAACTGGGAAACGTTGACGTCGACGGCCACTGCGTGGTTCGGTATGTATCCGATTAACAATGCAATAAGTCGCACGCCCGGCGTGGTACGGCACGGCACGAGCGCAACATGATCCTACCCGTTATGTTCAAGACAACGCGAAGTTGATCGTTGCTTTGGTCGCTATGAAAAAGGGGTTTCAATTGGCGTTTTTAATGGTTTACAGCAAAACCGTTTTTTGTTTTTTTATCGTTTGTTTTTCGTGTATTCCGGTGGGGCTCAGCGGTTTTCAGCTTTCTAGTGGTAGTGTAATATATACCAGGTACCTGGTATGTTTTTTTCCATGTAATATCTTCTGGCCGGCGTCAAGGCATCGTACCTTATCACAGCGGTATGCGACACCAATTCATACCAGGTATTTTGTTATTTTGGGCGAGGCTCGAATTATTGTGTCAGGCAGGGCGTGTCCTAATTCAATTTTAGTAAATACCTGGTAAGTGGCCTTGTTCTTATCCTCGTCCAAAGAGCCTGGAATGATGAAGTCCCGAATTCGTAAGTACTTACTAAAGCTGCACCTGTAACATACCTGGTAAGTGTGTATCTCAGGTTCGACCTGGGTCTACAGCAAGCTTCTCTTCTTGTAGGGTGTAGCGTGTAGGGCACGCCATGCCAGGCATCGGTGATGCTCGACACGGCAAGCCGGGCGTAAGTGGTCATGAGACAAGACACAAGCCATCTCGCGTCGACGGTCATGGCAGCTGTCGTCAGCAATAATTGCTTGATAACGGAGGCTGGGAATTCCCCGCCCCATCTATAGCAGTATCATCATCAGAATATCTAAGAATATCTGTGGCCACTTCAGCGCAAGAGTCAATATCGACGATACGCACGGACACCTTCTGTTCATGCACGATCTTGCATGACAGGTATCATACCCGAATGACGGTAGAGTAAAAAGGACCTGAGAATCACATCGCCCTCCAATGTTCGAACGCCTCCTACTGGAGAACCCAGTGAAGGTTACACCACGTAGATGCTACTACCGCGGCTGCCGTCGGGAAGGCTAATGAGGGCACAGCTGTGGTAGCGCTCGGGATGGCCCATGGGACAACGTTACGGCAACGCTTGAGAGGTTTCTCTTTGGTTTACCCTCTCGGATATGTTGGATTGAAACTTGGATCAAGCCCTCCACGTATATATTTTATCGAAACGTTTTAAAGCACTCTTTTGCGGATTGGTGCATGTAGCATCCTTGCCTATAGGACTTTGTGAAACCCCCTGCTTGTCCAGAGGAATGTTGAGGCACTTAAAAAAAACAGATTTCCATACTACGTCCTAGTACATGTCGAACCACGCTTTTTAAAACCAGTTTTTCCAGCCTATTTCCTGATAATTTGTGCCACCCATGTCTACACGATTTTTGAAGCACCTCAAACCAATCCTCTCGCACGTTTCCCTTCGCCCCCCCCCCCCCCCCCCCCCACCCCCCACCCCCCAACCCACACAGCTAGCACACCGTCGTATACCCATACCCACCCCCCCCACGATAGCATCGTGTCGCCCTTACTTTCAGCTCGAGCTCAACCATAGAGGTGGAGAGACGAGTCCCCATGTCTACACGATTTTTGAAGCACCTCAAACCCATCCTCTCCCACGTTTCCCTTCGCCCCCTCCCCCCCCCCCCCCCGCCCCCCCCCGCCCCCCCCCGCCCCACCCCCCAACCCACACAGCTAGCACACCGTCGTATACCCATACCCACCCCCCCACGATAGCATCGTGTCGCCCCTACTTTCAGCTCGAGCTCAACCACAGAGGTGGTGAGACGAGTCCCCATAGTAACGCAATGGGTGTTTTCTGCACACAGGTGGCCGGGACCCCCCCCCCCCCCCCTCCCCCGTGCACAATGTGGGCGGGGAAAGATCCTTGTGGATACGTTGAACGATGCATGCATGCATACATAATAGCAAACCCCACAAGGTCTCGACGACCTCTGTCGATTCGGTTCGCCAGATGGCGCGAGCTGCAGTGTCTGCGTTGTTCAATGTCCTCACAAGGATGTGTATACGCCCACGTTGCGCAAAGGGGGGTGGCCCCGGTTACCTGTGGTTCGACGACGACCATAACAAACAGTACACTCATCCTTTTAAGACCGCAGTCCCGTTCTGGGGACAAACTACCTGAGATTTGAGTGGGTCGTTCCTAAAACGGGACCACGGTCCTAAAAGGGGTGAGAAGAGCACCGTCGCCCAAGACCGTTATTTATGATCTGGTATGATTCAGTTTGCCCTCCGACAACGTGTCGCACGCTAATGCCCCAGCCCGAGTAGAGTCGAATATCCTCTAGCATCGCACGCAGCAGTAGTTTTTCTCCTTACCCTGTGAACCAGCACACATAAAAGCTCCCACTTTCTTCCCTACTGATGGTACTGCTGTTCGAGGTGGCCCCCGGTAACGGAGAGAGAGAGAGGAGCACTTGCCCCCCCGCCCCGAACATGCTCCAAACTTGCTGAGAGAATCGTGAAAAAAAAAAAAAACACGTGGCAGAAAACTGAAGCTATAACGTACTACTCCTGCAAAAAAAAAGTGCCGCATCACCCGTCGGCCGTCCTCCTCCCGCGGAGGAAAGCGCAAGAATCGATGCTTGAAATGTGATCCCCACATACCCTGGTCGCATGGTGGAGCATTGCAAAGAGCTCGGCGTCATGCGTGGGAAGGTGGTGCTGTTGCGCGTGGCACTGGATTGCTTGCCGACACTTGGAATCGTTTGGGTAGTTGAAAGTCAAAGTCCACAGTAGACGTTGTGGGGATTGCTGATTGGCTGCAAAATATGGAGCGGTTATTCTGATTGCAGCATTGGGTAATGGACGACAGACAGGCAGACAGGCAGACAGACATTCAGGCTTCTCGAGACAGAGAGCCTGGGTAAATCTAGGGAATTATCGCGTTTGGAGCGCTACTTTAGGTGCTGGAATTTTCTGGAAACTTGGCACACGTCGGACAGATCATCCACAGATAGATCATCTACAGATAGATCATCTACATATATAATCTAGATATTAGCCTGCCCTTATGATAGGTTGTGCAGGACCTGTAAAATACAGATCCAACCTAGGAAACATGTCATAGATCATGCAGGGTATATATACATACGGCTCCCACCCGGTAACAAGATCTAGATCATACATACCATACAGATCATACCGCCCATACAAGCTCAGGAACATTTCTGCCCCGAGAGATACAGGTCATGAACTGTGGGAATTATCTGATCTGATCTCTGGAAACGTTGCTAAATACCTCGCCGGACGCTGCACACATGCTATAAATATTAAAAGCCACGTCGCCATGGTGCTTACCAAGCACTACTTGACAGTTCACTACCATGTAGCTGGGGTCACTCAGTTTCTATCCCTCGCGCATGTTCGATCTCCCCCTCTTTTTTCCTCGCGGCCTCCCTCTTGTACCATTGCGGTCGCTGAGAATCAAAATCAAATCAAAAGCAAATCAAAGTCAAATCGAAATCTGAATCTGGAGCTCAATCCAATTTCTGAATCGTAATCCGAATTCAACCCATCCAAACCGAAAACATCAGCACCCGGTTCCGAATCCAATTCATCCGTACCCAACAAATCTGAATCCGATTCTGAATCAAACTCAAACTCCGTCTGAATCTAAATCAACGTTCGTAGTCAACCCATCCAAATCCGATCAAATCCGAATCAACCCCATCCGAGTTCGAATAGAAATTCAATACATCTGAATTCGATCAAACCTGAGTCCAACCCATCCAAAAAAAAAAACAATTCAACGCAGCAGCATCCGAATCAGAATCCAACCCATCCGGACTCGTTTTTGTTCATCCTTTCCCCCTCCCACGATCGATTTTGGTGCCTAGACAGCCGTACTTAGCGAAATCCGTCGACCCTGCCTGCGAAAGGGTAACGCTAACGCTAGTGCTAATGCTAACACTATAACGCGAACGCTGACGCGAAGACAAAAGGTAAACGCTAAGGCTAACGCTAATGCTAACGCTAACGCCAACGCCAACGCTAACGCTAACGCTAACGCTAACGCTAACGCTAACGCTAACGCTAACGCTAACGCTAACGCTAACGCTAACGCTAACGCTAACGCTAACGCTAACGCTAACGCTAACGCTAATGCTACCACAAGCGCTAACCGTTACACTAACGCTAACGCTAACGCCAACCCAACGCTAACTCAGCAGCAACACCACTGTCGCTCCGTCGGCACATTTTCCTCCCATCGGAAACCAAACACCACGAAACACAACCATCGTAGAACAACCATCGTAGAAATCCTAGGCGAACATGAAGCGGTTGAACACGGCCACCTCATCCTTTCCCCCTAGGCACACCCCCAGCCTCTTGTCCAGGTTATCGATCTCCACGTCCAACACAGACACGGGAGACTCTCCCCCAGCGGTGGCAGCGTCGGGAGCAGGTGCGACAACGCTAATAAGATTGGACCCCGTGGGGTGTAACATAAAGCGAAAAAAAACAAGACGGACAGGAGGCGCGCCACAATGGCGGGGGGGGGGGGGGGGGGGGGGGGGGTTGCTTGGCCAATGAGAGTCGGGTGAGCGACAACGAGAGGGGGGAATCGGCCAATGGGAGTCGAGAGCGCGGCAATGAGAAGGGGGGATTGGCCAATGAAAGTCGAGACACTTGATACGCAACACAAGAAAACGGGGGAAAAAAAACTGTACGAGCACCAACAAAAAAACACATCATCACAACAGCGGGGGGGGGGCAGTTGATTGACCGATGGGCGTCGAGCCAGCGACAACGGGAAGGAGGCAAGCATACACGCACAAGCAACAGTCAGAAAACGGGGGAAATAAAACAAACGGACCCGACAACGGCCGGGGAAACTGACCAATGAGAGGCGGGAGAGCGATAGATCGCAGGGGGGATTGGCCAATGAAAGTTGATAGAGAGTGAAAACGCGGCGAGAGGACAGAACAAAGGGAGAGACAGAGACGGGAGAACACACACCACACCAGGCGGGGCGATTGCCCGATGTGTGTTGAGAGAGGACAGAAGGCGACGCAAAAAGGGGGCAGGATACCGGGAGGCAAATGAACGACAAGGCCAACAAGAACACAACAACATAACAACACCAATACCACCACCACTACCACCAACCCAATACCAACACCCACATACCTATCACCGCCGCCAACACCGCCGCCAACACCCCCACCACCACCACCACCATCTACAATACACACAACAACAAGTATAACAACACTACCAACACCACTATCACCACCACCAACATCAAGTAGGATAACAAAATTATGCGGCGTGTATACCTGGCACCTCCCGCGGCCTCGACGAGCAAGGCGATCGGGGCGCATTCGTACAGAAGCCTGAGCTTTGCCTTCGCAGTCGGGCTGGACACGTTTGTAAACACCCCCTTCCCCTTGATGAGGATGTGGTAGACGTCGGGTACCATGCCGCCCGTATATCGCAGTGTGTACCTTTCGCAGTGTCGCACGTGAGCATAGTACAGCATGAGTACACAACTACTTATTCTTTATGTTGCCGGACACGACTGAGCAACTGTGTATCACACTGTGCACCCTTTGGTTTCGTCGCACGAAACCACAGCGTCAAGTAGATATTCACATACATGAGCGTTGGCCTAAGTAACTATTACGGGGGACCATAGTAAATAGGACCTACGGTAAACGAAAAAGCCTACCAGGTATATATTTTGGTATTCCTACTTACAATATTCGCTCCTATTTACGACCAGTATGAGCCCCCGTAATACCAGGTGTTGTGTATCGAAAAATTGGTCACGTCAGTTTTGGTCTCATGCGAGCATAGCATAGCAACAGGTAGACATTGAGATAAATTAACGTTTACCTGATCAACTGCAGTTCGAAGTTGTGCACCAGAAATTGAGAGATTGAATTGCCCAATCTTCAATCCCACTCTACATTGAAAGATCGGCTGCCAAAAAGGATGTTGCATGCACATATACAGAGGGAGCTCCTGGGAGGAAATGCTACCATTACCGCTAACGTTACCGTTCCCATTACCGCTACCGTTACCAATATCAATACCGCTACCATTGCCGTTACCAATATCAGTACCTTTGCTTCTACCGTTGCCGCTAACGTTGTCGTTACCGTGACCGGTACCGTTACGGTTACGGTTACCGTTACGGTTACCGTTACTGTTATCACTACCACTACCGTTACTGCTTACCGCTACCACTACCGCCACTCTTACCGTTACCACTACCGCTACTGTTACAGTTACCGCTACCACTACCGTTGCCACTACCGCTACTACTACCGTAGCCACTACCACCACCGCTACCGCTACTGTTACCGTTACCTCTACCGCTCCTGCTAACGTTACCACTACCGCCACCGTTACTGCTACCGTTATCGCTACCACTGTAGTTGCCACGACCATTACCACCACCGCCACCGCTACCGTTACCACTACCGTTACCACTACCGTTACCACTACCGTTACCGCCACCGCCACCGTTACCGTTACCGTTACCGCCACCGCCACCGTTACCGTTACCGTTCCCGCTACCGCTACCTCTACCCCTACCGTTACCACCACCGTTACCCCTACCGTTACCACTACCGCTACCATTACCGTTACCACCACCGTTACCTATACCGTTACCACTACCGTTCCCACTACCGTTACCACTACCGTTACCACTACCGTTACCTCTACCGCTACCGTTACCGCTACAGTCACCAGGAACTACACAGCGAACCGGCCACCTGACTAACCTACCCAACCACCCACCACGCACCCATCCACCCACCCATCCCAAAGCAACCAACGCCGCAGATCCAAGGCATCCCGACACCAACTCCATCCCTGCTCCCCCCCGCGCCCCTCACCTGCTGTCTACCCAGTGATCAAAGAGGCGTTTGTAAGCGGGGTGGTCGGCCGTCGCCCGAAGGTTGCCAGGCGCAAACACCTGCGCTCGAAGGGACAAGAAAAAAATTTACAGAACGAAAAAAAACGCCGAAAAACAAACGACAAAAACGTCGCCGGACGAAAAAAAAGCGTCAGAGAACGAAACGGCGCAACAAACGCCCACTAAATAAAAACGCGAAACAAAAACGCCGAAACGCGCGTCGAAAAACATACCACAGAAAAAACACGTCGAACAAGACACCTCGAAACTTACAACACAAGTCAAGAAAAATAGTCGAAAAGACGCGACGGCGATGTATCAATGTTCGGCGAGGGAGCCGATGGCTTGTATCTGCTTGTCTTCGCATATATATTTTTTGCTTCCCAGGGTGTCAGGCTGACCTTGTCTTACGACAGCGGGCTGGAATATGGCGATGACACTGTGAGGACAACAGCACCAGCAGCAACAGCAGCAGCAGCAGCAGCAGCAGCAGCAGCAGTAGCAGCAGCAACAGCAGCAGCAGTAGCAGCAGCAGCAGTAGCAGCAGCAGCAGCAGCAGCAGCAGCAGCAGCAGCAGCAACGACGACAACAAAAGCAACAAAAACACAACAACAGCGGTCGCGATAGCACAACTACCACATACACGACCACGACAACAACACGACAACAGTAAAATAGACAAACTAACATCAACAACAGCAACAACAACAACAAGCACGACCACCACGACAACTATTCATACATCACCACCACCAACCGCAACAACGACAACCATTTCATCGCCACCATCACCACCAACCGCAACAAGAACCACACCACCACCAACACCACCACCACCACTACCAGCAAACACAACCGCCGCCAACACCCCTCGCATCAGCAATGCATTTGTGCCCATCTCACCCTGCCAGCAGGGGCGATGGTGAACTTCTCCCGCGAAACGACCCACCTCTTCGCGTCCGGCTGAAACGTCACCTGACGGAGGGTTGACGCGATGATTAAATCGAGGATTAATGACCCGAGGATAGAACCGAGGATTGAACGGAGCATTCAACGGATGGTTGAAAGGGTTGGTGACCCGAGGATCAACCCGAGGGTTGACCCGAAACGAACCAACGCCGGCAATCCAGCCCCGAACATGTCACCGAAACGAGAACAAGCCGGTATTGATATTAACCTCTTGAAAATCGCCTCTACAGTAGATGTCTCTGAATCATAATTCATTGGTTCGACAGCAGTGAATGGGTCATCAGTAATGCAAAACTTGCATAAGTGCAGTTCGGGAATTTCAAGCACCGGCTATAAACGACACCAAAACTAACGCCAAAAACTAACGATAGCAACCAAAGCAACACACAACTGTCGAAACCACAACAGCAACAAAATCTACAAGCAAGATAGTAAGTACCTGGTAATCCACTTCGGGCGAATCAAGCACCGGCTATGACACAAACGACAACGATGTCAATAACGACAATAATTGCCAATAACACCCAGATAGCCACCACCACTACTACTACTACTACTACTACTACTACTACTACTACTACTACTACTACTACTACTACTACTACTACTACTACTACTACTACTACTACTACTACTACTACTACTACTACTACTACTACTACTACTACTACTACTACTACTACTACTACTACTACTACTACTACTACTACTACTACTACTACTACTACTACTACTACTACTACTACTACTACTACTACTACTACTACTACTACTACTACTACTACTACTACTACTACTACTACTACTACTACTACTACTACTACTACTACTACTACTACTACTACTACTACTACTACTACTACTACTACTACTACTACTACTACTACTACTACTACTACTACTACTACTACTACTACTACTACTACTACTACTACTACTACTACTACTACTACTACTACTACTACTACTACTACTACTACTACTACTACTACTACTACTACTACTACTACTACTACTACTACTACTACTACTACTACTACTACTACTACTACTACTACTACTACTACTACTACTACTACTACTACTACTACTACTACTACTACTACTACTACTACTACTACTACTACTACTACTACTACTACTACTACTACTACTACTACTACTACTACTACTACTACTACTACTACTACTACTACTACTACTACTACTACTACTACTACTACTACTACTACTACTACTACTACTACTACTACTACTACTACTACTACTACTACTACTACTACTACTACTACTACTACTACTACTACTACTACTACTACTACTACTACTACTACTACTACTACTACTACTACTACTACTACTACTACTACTACTACTACTACTACTACTACTACTACTACTACTACTACTACTACTACTACTACTACTACTACTACTACTACTACTACTACTACTACTACTACTACTACTACTACTACTACTACTACTACTACTACTACTACTACTACTACTACTACTACTACTACTACTACTACTACTACTACTACTACTACTACTACTACTACTACTACTACTACTACTACTACTACTACTACTACTACTACTACTACTACTACTACTACTACTACTACTACTACTACTACTACTACTACTACTACTACTACTACTACTACTACTACTACTACTACTACTACTACTACTACTACTACTACTACTACTACTACTACTACTACTACTACTACTACTACTACTACTACTACTACTACTACTACTACTACTACTACTACTACTACTACTACTACTACTACTACTACTACTACTACTACTACTACTACTACTACTACTACTACTACTACTACTACTACTACTACTACTACTACTACTACTACTACTACTACTACTACTACTACTACTACTACTACTACTACTACTACTACTACTACTACTACTACTACTACTACTACTACTACTACTACTACTACTACTACTACTACTACTACTACTACTACTACTACTACTACTACTACTACTACTACTACTACTACTACTACTACTACTACTACTACTACTACTACTACTACTACTACTACTACTACTACTACTACTACTACTACTACTACTACTACTACTACTACTACTACTACTACTACTACTACTACTACTACTACTACTACTACTACTACTACTACTGCTGCTGCTGCTGCTGCTGCTGTTTATAACACATTCCCTGGGACGGAATCACGGTCGATTTTCTCCAAAAAAACGGAGATGTATGGCGGCTTTGGAAACATTTCGTCAAGATATTTCCCTAGGCAGACGCGTCCCTTGGCGTTTTGACTGTGCCTGTCCCATTTTTTCCCCTGTCCCCGCTGTCGAGAAACCCACAGCTGCAATTACTCCGAGGGTGCGTGTTATCATAACACGCCAGTGATAGTGGTACCAGTAGACGGCAACAAACGCAGCAACCAGCGAGATATGGTCGTACCTCGAAGGCTAGAGATTCTCCGCCCGTGATCGAGGCCGGCAGAGCAATCGCCATCGTTGTTCTCGGCCCGTATTGGCTAACGCAAGAAGCCACCTGGCGAAGGAACGGGAGGAAAGACGAACACCGTACCGCGTTGACTGAAAGGCTTGTTGGGTGCAAGAAGCGTGTCGCCGGGGTTGGAGCAAGCGTTTGGATCGTACTACTGACTGTACAGTGTCCACTCTCTGGTGTTGAGAGGGTTTGGGCAAAACGGTACCTGGTATCATTTTCAAGTGCCTCAAACGTCTTTTACGCGTACCTGTCCGTGCCTCAAGAAATAGAGGTAAGATAGGCACGAAAGCCGTGATATAAGCGCGTCTATTAACTTACTATGGCGCACCACAATCGTTATTCCCCCTCTCTCTCTTCGTAGTCATGTGAACAGTACACACAGCACACAGTAGACACAGTGGACCGCGCAGCGACAGTTCAGTAGACACAGTAGACACAATCGGCATGCCCCTGCCTCACCTGCTCTCTGCCTGTCCTGCCTAGGAGCTGACTACCCGGCCAGACTCCAAAAATCGACCCCACGGCGAAATTAGCGTCGATGATGGAAGAGCCATCCAAGGGGTCGAAACCCACAGAGTATAGCCTGCACATGAGGCGCGATTTGTCTCTTCAGTCAGCCAATCAAAATATTACACATCACTTTACAACAAAGTTGTCGGATAACGGCACTCTTACCCCTTGACGCGTCCCAGCCGTCAATTACAGCCGTCAAGGAACTCATCACACTAAAACAATCATATTCAGTATAAAGAGGCCTTGACCTGTCAAAACTCGGCCGTTAGTCGGCGTCTTTGGTTTGTCAGCATCCAATCGAAACACAGCAGATAATATACAATGTTGCATCCTATATGTGCAACCCTTGCATCGTCTCAAAACGTTGGTCGGACCGCACATAAGAGCGAAGCAAGAGCGAAGCAAGAAGCACATGACATGCAGCACAAAGCAGCGGACACACCACGTTCTACAGTGCACCATCCAGCTCCTGGACCTGCCGTAAGTACATATACATATATAACGTGCAGTATCTGTACAACACAGATCCAACCGAGGGAACATGTTCGAGGTCGTGCAGATCATATGGCTGCCGCCCGGCAACACCAGCTACCTGTCGATCATACTGGTACGTATCAGGTAAATATCGGCCCCTCTGCCCCCTCCAAAAATATCTACACCATTAAGGTGGACTCGATGGCCCGTCCGATGTGCTTTTTGGACGCGTTAAGGGCTCTATTGGTGTTATTGTACTGACTTTATTAATAGTTTAGGTGAGCGGTCAGTCAAGGGGCCAAGCGGCGGTCTAGAAGACCGATCTTTTAGGACGCGTCAAGTACTCTTTCGGCGTTATTATACGGATTTTCGTGTCGGGGGCGGTCAGCCAAGGGGTCAAACCGAATCGAGATGGCGGTACCCCAAAAAAATACCCAGTTCGAGACAGTTGTTGATAGAGAGTCTTGGTATGGTAAGGGGAGGGGTTGCACTTTTGAGCGAAATATTTACGTGTCAGTGACGGGGCGGGGGGCGTCAACATTTGCTCCTGAAGAGGTACCCAATCTCTTGGGATTCGATCTTCACTTCTTCCATCGTGCAAAGGTAGTCGTGGGATCTTAGCACATTGGATTGTTTGCGACCATTATTTTCTCTCTATTTGTGACGGGAGGCATCTACATCTGGACAAATTATTCACTGGTGGGATGGGAAAAAAACAATCCTACCTCGGAGCAGAGCCTCCCATGGGTGCCTCTACCGGCTTTTCCTCCGACGCTGCCACTCCAACAGCACCGCACCTCTGACGTCCGACGCCGAGCGGCAATCACGAATAGGGCGGGGGGTATCACAGTATCATAGGTTAACCAAACAAACGAAACCGTTTGGGAAGACAAACGGAACCGTTTCTGATTGCCGAAAAAAGGAAACAAGACCGTTTTCGACGGGAAACGAAACCGTTTTCGATTTTGAAAAAAAAAAAACGCACGTATTCGACGACAAAACGAAACAGCTTTCGTGACTTAACGAAAACGTTTTAGATTCCGGTCAGGTAACACCCTATTTACGGGGGATGCGCGGTGCACAGCTGTGTAAAGCGTAATCCCTTCAAGACTGCATTCCCGCACCGGGGACACATTATCACGGGGGACCATAGTAAATACCTGGTAGGACCTACGGTACACACAAAAACCTAAATATTTCACTTTTTTACTAACAGTGTTAGGTCCTATTTACTATGCCCCAACGGTATAGTTGGAATTAGAGTTATTTGTTACCAGGTATATGTTGGATACTTCTTTACAGTGCAGTAGTATAGGGGTCAAACAATTAAAATACCAGGTATTCTACAGTAGAAGTAAAAGCAGGGAGGGCAAACAACCCAAACGGCGAAGCTACTGCTGTGGTTCCTTCCCATGGGAGGATGCTTCCACCGTAAGTTTAGTTGATAGTAGACAGTAGAGAGTAGGCAGTAGGCAGTAGGCAGCAGACAGTAGAAAGTGAACAGTAGAAAGTTTTAGACATCGGTATCGAGAAGATAACACAGCACCGCATCGGCCGAAGGTTTGACGCTTCGGGAGCACCCACGAGCGATTGTGAGGTCCTTGACAAAAATGTAAATGTTGATCGAAAACGTTGGGTAACTTGTCGGCTCTGCTACTGCTGCTGCAGTACTGCTTTAGCCCACAGGGCATCCCCTTCAACTGCTGGCACTGCTGTTGTACGACTGCAAATACTACGGAAACCACCGCCACCAGAACCACCAGAAGAACCACGCCGTACCGAGCAGGGGGGGGGTCAAGTTCACCATGGCCATCAATGCCCGTGTCTCACCTTGAACTCCTCGAAAATGATCTTGTCTGCGGCAAGGTCGACATCCAGCTGTTCGTCTCCGAAAACGTTGTCCGTGCCAGCTTTCGACGCGCCATTTGCCAGCCTACCACCAACGGAGTTGGGGTGGGGGTGGGGGCGTTGACGAGGGTGGGAGCGGGGGTGGCGGTGGAGTGGGGATATAGGGTTTTAGGTGGTACTACTGCTGTTGTCACGACCAGGATCACATATACCAGGGGAAAAGGTACAAACGCATACATCAGCATGATGCAAGCCGCGAATTGATGTCGTCAGCGGCAAGTTCTGGTTCTGCACTCTCGCTTAGGTGGTCGATTTATCGATTAGACGAGGATGTCGGTATGCAGCCCAGAATTACGTTGCCGTACTCTTCTGTCTCTGTTAACAGCAGTGCAGAACAACAGGAGTAGTCCGACATCCCGACATTGGACACTACAGCCGAAGTCTACGAGGTAGTCCCCGAAAAACAGCCGAATAAGCTGCGTGCTGCGCGCAATCATACGAATGTGTCGACACCATGTAGCATCTCTCCGAAAACTCCCCAACGCCTCTTGTAACCACGTCGGCGGTGCAGGCGTGCCACCGTAAAGCGTGAAGCCCTTATTCAATACCAGGTACCTGGTACCAGGTACCTGGTACCAGGTATGTGCACACCTCGCACGTAAGTACCCGTACCAGCAATGCGTACCAGTATGGCATTGCGGCGGTCGAGGCTATGTTGTCAAAAATGTCATTGAAGTATCAACACGAGAGGAGGCAAGCATTGAGTTTGAGACAAAAAGCGTTTTGCACTACTGGTTCATCCTTTCGGGATGGCGGAGACATCACAGCCAGGCCGAAGCCTGAGCTCCACACCCTCCAATGCTACTCTATTTGGGGCCTAGACTTCATGATGCAGCAGCAGTACCGTGTGTATATCGGTGTTCAACAGAAGATATTGCGCACCAGTCCTCACTTGAGATGGTGTCCGATAGCGCCTGTCGACTCCGCAATGGCGCTCACGACGGACACCAGACACTCATCGATGTCTGCGACATAGGCTCTCAGGATCTCCCCGATACTCTGCTGATACGTGAAGCTTGCCATAACGCTCGCACGCTTCGCTTCCTGTCTCGACCGTAGCTACAGAGAATCGTCGAGCCGTCGAGAGTCGATAATCATGTCGGGGTTTTCACGCATATTCAGTTGCATGTCTCGGCTAGGGGTGGAAGCGTTCCGTCCGATGTGGTGCAGCCCAGCCCGCACCTGCACTTCTCTTGCTTCTTGGTTGTGACACCCGGAGCAGGAAAATAAGGTGTTCAAGCTGCACAAGCGAGGGAAGGCATGTCGTACCCAACGATGGAAAACACGCGGTGGGAGCGGAAGCCGCAGACCATGGTGTTGGCGCCCAGAAAGAGCGTGATTTTAAGAGCAGATGATGATGATCTTCCTCGTGATCAAGATGGGAATGAGCAGAAGAAGGAAAAAGAACCTTTGGGAGAATGGCATCAGGTCAGGCGAGGCCACCAGGGGCTTGCAACGTGCACGGCTTGGTTTGTTGTGAGCGTTCATGATTGGTAGAGTAACACACAAACACAAGCAGTGGCTGAAAATTGGCGCGCAGTCCAACGAACGTTCAAACTTAGAACGTTACGTCCAGCTGTTGTAATATTATTCGTAGAACGCCCCGCATTCTGTCCGGAAATGTAAAGACCACTTAACTGTTAATATAAATGACCGAACGGTCGTTACATTTCGGACACCGTCGTACGACAACATAACTGGTACCAGGGTACCAGGTACCAGGTATAAAATAAATTGAAACCTTTGTGGTGTGAGATGGTGCCGACTACCTTTACAGCGGTCCCAAGGAGATAAGTGCCCAATCGTGAAGCCTCCTTATCAGAACGCATGATCGGCGGGTTCACGGTAGAGAGAGAGTATTGATGGACACAAAAGGGGATTGGGAGCAGCATCTCTGACTGCGATCACGGACAAAGTCGCACGCTGGTTGTGTGTACCTTCTCTTGCTTCCGATTCAATAATTTTAGAAATTGTTCTCGCTCACGAGGGAAGGAGGGAAGGCTTACCAGGGCTTCAGAGTTGCAGTCGGACTCAATAACCATCAATATCGAGGATTGGCGGGACACAACCCCCCCCTCGCGGTGAAATGCCGACGTCGTCGCTCTTGGGAGATTTAGTTTTCTTTGTTCCCTGGGTCGTACTGGTGCATGCTCTGCTATACATACCTGGTACCTGGTATACTGCTACGGGAAGGCATTATTTTTTGTTCCACAGTTTTTTTCACCCTTTTCCCCTTTTCATCATGCTGCTTCATGTGTTCTGTCTCGTGTCACAGATTTTGTGCTGCCCCTGCCACAACCCTACAACGCTCTTGTACAGCACCTTCTGCTGCTGCTGCGCCTTGGGGGACATTGGCTGCTACGTCCACCAGGTAACTAGCTATACATAGACCGGCTGCAAGCAGCACTTGGGTCAGGAGAACCGCGCTTCAACGTGTGCCGTTATGTTGGTGCTGTTGTTGCTGTCGTTGTTGTTGTCGTTGTTGTGGTCGGGGTGGAATCCCAACATGTCAATTTGGCTGTTGGGTGTATGTAAAGAAGAACGCTACCATGTACCAGGTATATATAATACAAGCCAGGTACATAATGGTACGTGATGAGTGTTTTTACATACCAGGTATATGCGTACTTTGGCCTGGTTTTGTGACCGCGAGCTACAGAGTGGATTCCAGGGAAATAATCCTATTAATAGTGTAAAAACATCGTCATCATCCCCACTCAGAGCTAGGGAGGCCCACTTTCTGCGTACGTGCGCGCGCAGACGAAGTTCGAACAGATTGTTCGAGCCTCGTAATAACGTGAAACATGCCTGGTATTGTACTGAGGTTGATTCTGTGTGAGCTTCTGCATACTCCTGGTACGTTATTGTTCTCACATGAACTAATTGCCAAAACTCTAGTCCGTGTGGTTACAAAACAGGTTTTTAAAACTCTGGGGTGGAAGAATAGCTCAGGCAAAAAATAACCAATCCAATACTGTTGTAAAAACAACACCCAGATACATCATAAAGTCCACCTCAAAACAAGAAAACAACTCGAAAAAGGTACCAGATGGGTACGCACTTTTTGCGAGAGTTTTCAGCCGCCTGGTCATTGGACTTATCTGTCAGAGCCTGCACGCCAACGCGCGCAGGGCACCATCAGTCTACGTAGCAGTGCAGGCTTCCACATGGCACACATGAGTTCATGCCGTCGCGGGGTCGAGCCGCTCCATGCTCGACTTCCCTTTCTACAGTAGTATGAACATGAAATACCTTGCTCGTACAACACATGTATGATATGAATCTACCGTACCTCAAACAAACGGATCGTAATTGTAGCAAGTAATATTCTGAGTGTCCAAAAGTTTGGTGGATTCACCGCGAAGCGTTTGGAGCCGTTGGTACATCCGATTTATACCCAGTTCTCGAGATCCAGGGGGCGCGGGCCTGCCGGTGGCCTCCTGTCTTCCCCTTGCCGTTACTTTTCACATTCGTGATACCATCTTGCCGCGTACCCTCTCCTCAATTTCCTTTGTTCTTGATCTGCACCGGAATTGTTCGGGTTTGTCGGCAAACCGACTCATTTGGAAGTATCAGTATATCGGAACATAGAACATGTTCACGATGAACATGCGTTAACGGCAGGCATTCCGACCACGAGAAGGCTTCCCCATGTGTCGTACCAGCAAACCCTATTGAGTACTACCGGATTGAAAAAATGTATTCATCTTGGTGCTCAGTTCCAATTCGCGTGCTTCTGATTTCGAGGCTCTCCGTATTCACATTCTGACGCGCGTGGCCCTCGTTGTCCCTTGCCCCCGGCAGAAATGGATATGTTATCCGGTCTACTGTCTCTGCGCATCTTGCCCGTGCTGGGTCGGCGACGCCCGCGAGTTGGTCGCGGAGAAGTTCAACCTTCCGGTATCTGAATGGGAGCCAGACGACTGCGGCTGGTGCCTGGTGAAGTGCATCGGCATGAGGCTCATGTGTTTCGCGAGCGTGTGCATATTCCCGTGCTTGCACATCGCGCAGATGAGGGCAGAGGTGGCTTTCAGAAAACACGGTAAGGCAACCATATGTCCGTGCTGCTGCTGCTACTGCTGCGGAGGGGGGGACGGTCCGGGCGCGCCAACAGCCAAGGATCTAGAGCTGGACTACCCGCGTGAGGATGGATCCCACCCTGGCGCAAAATCTAAGGAGAACGCTCAAGCTTCGGCAGACTACCCCCGGGGAGATGAATCGATGTTTGCCTCAAAGTCCAAGCAGGATGCTAAGGTTGTGGCGGACTACCCACGCGAGAGCGGGCAGGCTTCCGCCCGGGCGGCTAACCCGGTCCCTACCACTGTGTTCGACTACCCGCGTGACACCGGAGAGGCACCGGTATACGCCCCGGCTGCGGTGCAGCCCGCGCAAGCGTACGACTATCCGCGTAGCTACTGATGCGCCGAAAGGCAAGCTGCGTGTTTGTTGGTTGCACCAATTGCCTGGGCTAAGCCCTGACCCTTAAAACAGCGGCGTACATTAGCGTACCACATGTATATCCAG
>JARUPZ010001342.1:0-21625 GCA_031213475.1 Nereocystis luetkeana
ACACTGCTACAATACACGTGAATGTTTGTAGGGTCATCCGTGCAAAAAGAAACACTCCTTGAGTTGGCGAAAAATAATTGCTGCAGGCTGGCTAGCGGCTTGGAGAACGCGAAAAGCAGCCTCGTTCATGTGCCTCTTCCGGAGTACCGCGTATACCCTGTGATACCAGGTACGAACTACAACTCACACGTCTTCCGGAGCTGAAGAGGAGTACAGCCGGGGAGCGGAAACTCCTCTACGAACCCCCCGCTCGTGCTGCTGCTGCTGAGCCTGGTGGTGCTGCCCAGACATGATCAGCACGCCGGCCTCTGACGCCCTAGACTGCTGCTCGCACGTAACAAGCGACAGCGACAAGAAAGACAACAACAATAAGAGCAGTAAAAACAACGACAGCGACAGGGGTCGGGGGACAGCAACAAACACGACGGGTGGGGCTCGCTTTTAGTCAAACATGCTAGGTTTTACACAAAAGAGTAACCAACTACGGGATACAAAGACGTCAAACACGTATCCAAATACAAAATCGCGCAAAAGAAGGGTATTTACATCTGGCGTCAACTCAAGACGACCAACCCCACCTTTCGCAATTTTTTTTGGGCGGAAGCAACAAAAAATAGCTACGCGTACTTCGTACCGGGCCCTTCCGGGCTGAAGTTTGGCGTGCACCTGACGCTTAAGGCAAACTATTCGTATTCGGTCCTTGTGTTGCCGTAAAAAACTATTACTAAAACTCGCTTTCGCTTGCAATCCCTGGTACCAGGTGCCCTGCTCATACGTGACCCAAAAAAAAAAAAACACTTTTACACTCAACAACCCGGGTTCAGGGGTCCAGTTCTTAACCCCTTTAGAACCGCTCCCGTTTTGGGGACAAACTACTTGAAAATGGAGTAGTGTGTCCCCAAAACGGGACTATGGTTCTAAAAGGGTTAACCCTTTTAGAACCCCACTCCCATATGTGGGGACAAACCACTCTAAATATAAGTAGTTTGTCCCCAAAACGGGACTGCGGTTCTTACCTGGTACCTGGTATATGAAAAGGGGTTCCGTACACAAACAAGACGAGACAGCATCGTTTCACATATTGTACGTGATACGTATGCTTGTGTTTATCCCAAATATGAATCGGGCGGCATGCAACAGCAGTATCATATCGTTGCTTATGTATGAATACCGCGTATGTCCTCTATTAATAGGAATACCTGGTACCACGTATAGATGACACCAAGACGAGGAACAGCTTATAAAAAATACCAGGGTAGTCCTGCGTAGGCAGCGCACACTAGGCTGAGCCTCCGTGGGCTTTATAGCCCTAAAAGCCCAAAATAGCCCTTTTCGGTTTGAAGAGCCTAAAAACAGGGGTTCAAAAAAGAAGCCTAATAAACGATTTGGAGCCAATTATCAGCCTCTGTATTCGACCGCTTAGAAATAACGCCAATTAATGACATGTAAACTCTGTTTTTTTGCGCGCACAGCAGCACTGTAACACTGCAATCCAGAACCTCCAGAACCTCATACGTGTTGCGAATCACTACGGGGATGTTTTGCTGGCCTTTAAGTAGCGCCGCAGCGCTGTTTGTCGCGATTAGCGCTGGTCGGGCCTGCTTCCCACCAGCAAACACATTTCTTTGTGATCTCGCCGATTTTTCTAAAGCCGAGCTAAAAAAATGCCGAAAACAGCTTTTTTCATTCATACTAATAGTGCTCCTTGTTTTTTATTTTTTCGAGTCTAAAACCAGCCCAAAAACCGTTTTCTGTTTTTTCTTCAAAAGGCAGACATTCCGCCAGAGCCCTTTTTATTCAAAACCGAATATCTGGTAAAAGCGAGCCCACGGAGGCTCAGCCTAGTACATTACACAAAGACAGAGCACGGAGCAAAGACGTCAGGAGACATGTCACGCAAAAACGTGCGCTGTCAAGAGCGTAGGGCCGAGTGTTCCCTACCAGGTACCAGGTAGTAGTTTGGTGTAGGTCAAGGCATGTCAAGGTTAAGTTGTTGTCTTAACAAGGGGTCGAAGTGCTGTCTCTTGACGTATTTTGCACGGAGTAGCAGCAGTAATGAAACTAATTATAGTAAACTCATGAAACGGCGTTACAATACGAAGGACAATATTTCCGGACACAAGCGGCGCACGCGATCCCAGGCACCACAACTGTCGCAGTTCTTATGCTGTGATACATACCCCCGGAGCAAGGATGTCAGGAGATGACACTTTCGCCGCTTGACAGACAGCAAAACCTTTGCCCTTTTTGACAAGACACCTGACACCAAACTACTATTACGGGGGACCATAGTTAATGGGGCATATGGTATACATAAAAACCTACTTCGAGGTATATATTTAACCATTTTTACTAACAATATTTGGTCCTACTAACTATGGTCCCCCGTAATAGGTTTCAGTGTGGAAGACCCGGCCTTACACCCTTGACAAGCGCACATTTTGCGTGGCTTGACATGTACTAGGTATAGGATCACATGTATGAGGTTTTGCTTACTGTATTTCAAATAATCACACAGCAGTTGTCAATACCAGGTATTTTTTTCATTTTTCTTTCATTCCCGTTTGTACCTCTTTGTGTCTTTGTTAGTATGGTCCGTTTTGCCTTTTTTGCGTTTTGCTATCTGCTTCTGTTTTTGTTTTGTTTTTTGTTTTTTTGCTTCGCTTCATCTTCTTTTTCAAGGTTTTTGTCTGCTATTAATAGTCTCCTTTTTGCTTCCCTGGTGTCCGCAGTGGTGGAGTGCGTATGTATGCTTGTTTTTTGTTTTTGCCTCTGTTTTACTTGAGGTATTTCTTCCACTCCAGAGTTATTGAAGCCTGCCCTGCGACCACGGACTGCATTGTATTGTGAGTTAATGTGAGAACAACAACCACAACAATGTGATAATATCAGGTACGCATACGAGCATTGTTTTCCTTTAGTTTGAACTCGAAAAGGTTTTGAACAAATAAAGTACGATGGCAAAAAACGCAAAAATACTGAGAGTACTTGGTTGATCAGTAGGGCTCGTATGAAGAGACATATCAGTTGTATAGGGAATAGCTCGAAATCTGGATACCGGCTAAGACTAAGGTATTGCTGTCCGCTACTTTTAATACTGTAAAAGTATAGCCTATATACCGGGCACATTAGTACGTACTTACTACTGCTACCCGTCCTGATGTTCTCATATAAACAAGCTACTGCTGCTACAAAATACCGGGTACTGATGTCAGTACCAGGCCTGGTAGGTCTGCAGCGCATTCACTTCACTCAGTACCAGGTACCTCGAGTTCTTTTTCATGGCCAGGTGCTGCTGTAGCCGTGTGCCCCGTTACTGCTCGCTGTGTACTACTCTGAAGCCGAATATAAAATACAGGGGACTCTTTGTACATTAACATCAATACCTGAACCAAAAACGGTCCTTACATTCGGGGCAAGAGCGTGAACTCTTTCATTCAAAGTACTCTCTTTCATTCAAAGTACTGCAGTCTCGTTCTGGGAACAAACCCCTCAGAATCTAACTAGTTTGTCCCCCAAAACGGGACCGCATTACTTTCAAAATGAAAGGGTTAAAAGACAACATAGCGGGAGAATCGTTAAAGCCGAACCAAAGGTGACGAGACGAGCGGTACGTGTCATGGCAACAATTCCGTCCACAATCCGGCGATGCTCCACGTTCGTTCAACCGCTATATTCTCGAGAACAAATCACCCCTGACATTCGGTACATTTTGACACCCATGCCTGCGCCCGGGGGGCGGGGCGGGGCGGGGGGGGGGTCCTGCCCAAGAGACTCATGTCTGAGTCTGGCCTTCATCGTCATGGTATGTATGTGTGCCTTCCCACGGCAGTCAATAAATACTGGTAAACCTCGTCATCAGTGGAGGTCATAACGTTTCCCTTCGAGGTTGTGGTTTGACTCGAAGTTCTGGCGGTGTCGCAAGCTGAAAAAAAGGGACGACACAGCAGGCGTTCGATCCTCGCACCAACTACTCGTCTCTACCACCGGGGCAACAACGCTTAACCCTTCCATTATATAGGACCGCAGTCCCGTTTTGGGGACAAATTACTTACTGTAGAATTTGAGTGGTTAGTCTCGAAAACGGGACTGCGGTTTCAAAGGGGTTTGAAGCTCGTGAAAAGCTACTGAAGAAAAACGAACTTGCCGCCGGGCACGAAAGGGGCAAAATAAATAACACCGACCAAGCCCAAATGTGTCCACAGAAACATACCTCGTACAAACTCCCAGGCATAAAAAGCGTACGGAGTAGGGCTGCGAGAAAAAAAATCCTCGTTCGCGTTTTTGCTCCCCATGTGCCTTGCCCATCATCTCCCATGACCTCTCTTCTTCTTTTTTTTTACAGTATCTTGTGTCCACATTCCGTGTGGTTTCCGCCGGTCGTTCCCTTCAATTCGCTTCTTTCGTACCTACACGTGCTATATATTATACAGAAGCATGATATGAACGCAAAAAAAAAAAAAACTTCATACGACTACTGCTGTCGTTTTCTTGTTGGTTGTTTACGTTCTTGTTTCTTCGCCAAGCAAGGGGTCTCGTTTTCCTCAAGGAGGATGGGGTCGGCGGAAACGAAGGACCCGTGCAGGCGAATGAAGGGTCGCGTGTCGTGCGGGGCATACTGAACGCCGACGATGGCACGCGTCGTCTCCAAGTCGGCGGAGGGACTTGCGAACAGGACGAGTCATGGTGACTGTCTTCGAAGCAGAGGGTCTCACGGTATCGGAAGAGAAGACGGAGACGATACAGCTACGAACACCGGAACAGACATCCCGGGCTCCACCGCACGTCATCGGAGCAGCAGGCCATAGGGCATTACATTGAGAGAGACGACCCAGAGCTATTAATAGTACGCCTAGGTGGCGTTTATCCACGAAACCGCTAAGTTCTGGCATGAAATCAACCGACGGATCCGTTGCATGTGGGCACGCCTCAAATGCTTCGGTCCATAGTTGTACATGCGATATGAAGACCGCTCCGCTCAATCTGAAAGTCCGCGCGGTGAAGGCCGAGAGGTGGTTTGAGAGACCCTGCTGTACGCGTGCGTCACGTGGACGCTCACCGCGAAACACTTCACACCAAGCTCCGAAAGGCGCAACAACAAGTCCTCGTACATGCGATATGAAGACCGCCCCGCTCAATCTGAAAGTCCGCGCGGTGAAGGCCGAGAGGTGGTTTGAGAGACCCTGCTGTACGCGTGCGTCACGTGGACGCTCACCGCGAAACACTTCACACCAAGCTCCGAAAGGCGCAACAACAAGTCCTGCCGCGTGTCACTGGCTTCCAGCGCCGACAACGTACTGACCACACCACTCTCTCGTGCGCCAAGACCCCTATAAGAAGAAACGACGTAAACAGCATCGAAACGAACATCCGAAAACAGCGGGGTTTCTCCTTACGGGAGTCGCGGTGTCCCAAAACCAGAGGCGATTGCCCCGTCGGGTGTCGTGACGACGCCCGGTGGGGAATAGCTCGGGACCAGGCGGACAACCGAAGACCTGGCACGAAACGCCTTCGAGCAACCGAGGGGTCCACCGAACTCTTCCACGTTCGTGTTTTTGGTACTGGCAACGTGCGGTGGGCCACTGCAGCACAGAAGGGGAGCACAAAGAGGTACCGGCGGTTTCTCGAAGCCGCCAAACGGTTCATGGTCAGGTGTATCGAGAAAAACGCGGAGTGCGTGCTCGCCACGCAACCGTCATGCGTGGCGTTCAGTGCAAAGGGGAGGGTGTACTAGAGTGGTGCATGGTCGTAGTTAGTCGTATGTATGACCCTCACACCCCTACATTTACCGGGGCGGAGGACGTCGGGTTTTCACCGACCAGCAAGACACTGCTTGCACCAAGCGCGAAGCGTCGTGAGGTGTTCGGCGAGTCGGGGGTAACCGTAGGGAAACCGTGGCAAAATAAAGCAGGAAAAAAAAACGGCCGACAGGGTAGCGAAGGCACCAGGCCGACGACAGTAGTAGTGGGTGAAACCTGTCCACGCCATAGCAGTCAGTGTACTCGTTCTGCAAATAGCTGCGGCTGCTTTGAAATTGATCGCACTGAATGTATGTCTGTTTCGTCTCGTCTAAGTTGGTTGAAAGCTCTGTTGCTTGTGGTGTTTCATGTTTGTTTGGTATTTTTTGTCTCATTACCCCATTCCGGGGAGCGCGCGACGGCAATATTACCACCACCGTCGACAAAGTATGATAATAAGGAGGAGGGGGGTTTCCCTTCCTTTCCTACCGGCGTTTCTCTCTCGTGTTTGCTTCGTTCATGCTTTTCCCTTTCGTTTTACTTTCCTGTCACCTTTCCCTCTCACCGTTTTTCCCGGAAGCAGGGAGGCGATGTTAAACGGCATGAACGACGCAATCACGAACATGTAGCGCAAGGACACTAAAAACGAAGCTGCATTCGGAATTCATGCTATTAAATAATTGCACAGGTTGCTGCTGTATCGATTCCTGTTTTTTCTTTCTGTCGCATGTCTTTTTCGGGGTGCTGCTCTGTACGACTCAAGTTGAGCCTCTCTTTTCCTCCTTGCGGATCAACATCCAGGATGCCTTATGCTTGCACTGTTCTTATTTCGTTCATGTTTTGTGGTATCAAAACTTTTTCTTCCTCTGTCGCTCTCTTTCTCTTCTGGAACATGTACCTATTAACCCTTTTAGAACCGCAGTTCCGTTTTGGGGACAAACCAGTCAAAAAATAAGTAAGTTGTCCCCAAAACGGGACTGGGGTTCTAAAGGGGTTAATACCTGGTGCGCCGGGTTCTGGCGTTGGGCTTTCGTACCCAATGTTGTTGTTGTTGTTGTTCTCACATTAACTCACAATTCAATGCAGTCCGTGGTCGCAGGACAGGCTCCAATTAACTCTGGAGTGGAAGAAATCCCTCATGTAAAAACAGAGGCAAAAACAAAAAACATTACCAGGTACCAGGTACGTTCGTTGGCATTGACCGAAATTATCCAAATAAATCTCGCCGCTATATATATATACACTTGTGCACTCGCGACTTGCGTAGGTAGCGAGGAGATTCTGTAGATGAACGCAGTCGATGCCAACGAACGTCGCCCCTGCTGTGGGCTCGTCACTCCCTCGAATGCTGCCAACAGTTGATGCTGGAGGTCGAACCCCACATGGGTCCAACTTTTGAATCTAGATGAAAAAAATAAATAAGAAACCGAATATAGCTGCCGAGAGCGCCTACGAGTATACTAGCAGCGAGGGCTGAGGCGCAATTCGATGCGCGTCGACGTGGGAAGAAAGAGCTCAAGTTTTCTCGCGATAAAAAAGCCTTCCAAGGCAAGAGTCGTAGTGGGGAGGAGGGAGAAGAGCTCATCGTACTATGTGACCCCGGGTCTGAGTGAAGACAATTAACAGGAGGGAGAGAGGAAACAAACGTGAAGCTGGTGAATGGGATGGCAAAAAAATAAAAATAAAAAAGGACTCGAGGCGAAGGCGGAAAATGTAATGCTCGTTCATACTGCTGTGAAGGCACGCACCGTAGCGGGAAGGGGGTAGAAGAGCCTGCTATGTGAGAGCCTGCTATGTGACCCCGGATCTGAGTTACGAGTTGGAAGGAGAGAGAGAAGAAGATGTGCGAAGATGATGAATGGGATGAGCAAAAAAAAAAAAAAAAAACAGCAAAACAGAACGGTTTAGTAACGCGAAGACAGCCCACAAACGCAACACACGAAAAAAAACGCACAAATTTCCTCTCGTTTTGAAACATGAAGGGAAATGAAAATGAGACAAGAGAAAATATAAACAAGGTCGTGCTCCGTTTTGGGAGCGCGGCCCTCAATTACACATGTAGGCCCACACAAAATCGCACAACATACACCACACATACCCTACACAAAAATGAAGGTGTAAAAGAATGACAACTAGACTGGAGCCCATCCGAAACATGGAGGAAAGAGACGTACCTATCGAGTGAAACATACCAGGTGAGAACATTTCATATTACGGGGGACCATAGTTAATAGGACCAAATATTGTTAGTAAAAATGCTTGAATATATAGGATTTTATGTATGCCATGGGTCCTATTAACTATGGTCCCCCGTAATAGTAATCGAAGTCATATGTGCCGGAAGTCGACGGGTAGAAGAAAGAACGGTTTCACGTGAAGAACACACACACACAAATAGAGCCGCCACAGCAACAAGATCATTTCGACACTAACTATCAATAGTACACGAATAATATCAGACTAACAATAGTACACCAACGGCCGTACAGATTCTCAAACCAGAGTGCCCGACATGATGACCACATTACACAGTACAGGTACCAGGTAGTGTTTTTGTACCAGCTATACACATGAACACCTATCCCCTGCGACACGCCAGATCACACGCCCCACAACGACGATTTCTCAACGATTTCCTCGACGACAGGGACAGTGGAAACGCCGAGGGATGCGTCTATCGATATATATCCAACGCCAGCTGTTTCGTGTTGTGCGCCCGCCCCTTCGATGTTAGGGAGAAAATCCTGCTCAATGTCTTAAATACCCTTGCATTTTCGACCGGAGTGGTGGCACGTATTCGACACGATTTCGATATTTGATCGTAAAACAAACAAAAAAAAACACGAGGTACGCACTCGTACATACTGCTGTACATACGTTTTCGACACGGTTCAGACATTTGATATATCGGCAAGGTTTTCGTTCGATATCGACATAAAAAAACGCGGGCTGGAAGGCAGAATACGTGCGATACGATGATATATTCAGCACTATTAATACTACATCAACATTGACAATATCGACATGATACCTGACACTACTATTAACAATAAAAGTCGGTATCATCCAGCTCCGTGAGTTGCGTTTCGAACGCGTGGCGTATTCACCCTAACAACCGTTTTGGGACGCTGGAATACGCCACCGAGAAACAAAAGTGCGGTCGAATCAAAATCAACCGTCTGGGAGGGGAATGAGGCATATTATAAATATCATCATCGTGTGCGTGTGTCTTACAGCTCCTTACATTGCGGTTGGTAACACGGGAACACACACCCTACCCCGCCAGCCCGGGCTGCTTTGTGTGACCCATGCTGAAATTGGCAAAAAAAAACTATGTCTTCCGAACTTGCCAATTTTTCCCCTCTCACACCTATGCCAATGGAAACGCGAAGTTCAAAAGTTTTTTCCAAACATATTGCTTGAAGAAAACAGCCGAAATTTTTCACGTACCGCCGCTGTGGGAAAAAAAGAGAAAATGTTTGATTTTTGATTTTTTTCCCCCAACGGCTGCAGGCGGCGCAATTTGTTTTTTCTGGTTGCAAATTGTCAATACGGTGATAGAAACCAGCTCGTGCGACGATCGACGCTCGATCTCGACATAGACTCAGCCCACGGCCAACCCGCTTGGGATCTGGCAAAGCCAACAAATATAGATGACGGCCTCGAAGACATCAGGTGGATCCATGGTCTAGGGGGCGAGAGCTTGCCGGAGGCGTCCTCAGTATCCTCCCAAACCTGAAAAAAAGTCTACTTTTTGCCATTCGAGATGGATGGAGAAGTTTTGTCTTCTGTTTACTAGTGCAAACCAGCGGCCAAATGTTATTTTTATGATGCGCCTTGTCAGCTCCCGCCACATGACACCGGCCATGGTGTGAAGACGGTGACGCGAGGGTGGGTCGGAGCCCCTAACGAGCGCACTCTGTTCAGAATTCATGACGCAATCGTTGGTTTTGTTGATCGATGTCTGTCGAGGACTCGGAATCTCGCCGCTTCGAACCAAAGATCGGCCTGAGTTTTTCTTAAGCCGATGTTGGCCGAACATCGGCCCCAGATTTGTTTTTTTCGGGCTTTTCCAAAAGTTAGGATTTTTCCCACGTGGCCCATAGGAAGCGTGTTCTGATTTTTTTTGGCGGGTGTCTTTGAAATTCAAACTTTTTATTGAAACTTCGTTGTCCCATTGCCATAGGTCTCAAGCCCCAAAAAGCCGAGTGTTGTGAAATTGGCATTTTGCTATTTTTTTTTGCAAATCTTCATTTTTCCCTGTCAAGCTCCAACAAGGGGTTTTAATATGCAGCACTTCAAAGTAGGACTGCACGGCCGTTGTGAGGACAAAACACTCCACAATAACGTCGGAAAACGTTTTTTGAAGAGCATTTTTTTCCGGGGGCCGTGGCGCCACAAAACAACGAGCGATTCCACCCAGTCAGGTGACGTTCGCGACGATGAACGATGGGGAGGGAAGGGGTCGGAAACGGGGCGGACAGTCAATACCTTGGCGTAGGTGCTTAGTGGAAGACCTCAGGGTGCGTCTCGAGTCACCGAGGGGCCCATGATACAATCTCCGTTGGTGTTTGGAGTTGAGACCGGCGTGCGGACCGTTGCAGCCAAGAACGCGGGCAAGTGGTACCGGGGGGGTCCTCGAAGAAGCCGAACGGCTCATGGATAAGTGGCACAAGGATGAGGCGGATCTGAGTAGATAGCGCCACGCATCCGTTGTGGGTGGGACCCCACGACCAAGAGGGGCGGGGGGGGTACTACAGCACTCGTGAGGAAACTGCGGTTGAAGAAGGCAGGAAGGAGACAGCCTACAGGATAGCAAGGTACCCGGTACCAGGTATTGTTGTTGTTGTTCTCACATTAACTCATGAACCAAGCCGGCTATTGAGTATTACGGGCGACCATAGTTAATAGGACCTGTGGTATACATAAAAACCTATATATTTGAACATTTCTACAAACAATATTTGGCCCCATTCACTATGGTCTCCCGTAAATAGTAGGTAGAACGTAGAACTTGTCTGGGCAACTCGTACTGCCAACCTCTGCGGCTGCCTCGAATGTGACGCTGTTGTGTACCAGGTACTGTTTTTCTTTTTTTGTGTTAGATACGACATACCTGGTATGACAGACGTCCTGCCTGGCTTGCTTGATGCGTGGCGAGCCTGTTTGCTCGGTGTTTTTCTTGGTGTGTTCCTCCTGTTTCACTCCATCGTTCGTAGTGTTCCCTTTTTTTATGTTTTCGTCGCAGCTCCCTCCAGGACCGCGCACGACAGCGATACAACAACAGCACAACCCCTCGTATTGACTTGTTTTGTCGTGGTGGTCACTTCTTGGCTTCGCTTTCTGCATATTAACCCTTTTAGGACCCCAGTCCCGTTTTGGGGACAAACTACATATAATTTGAGTGTTTTGTCCCCACTAATGGGAGTGCGGTGCTAAGAGTCGTATATTCTTCCATATTTATTTCAGTGTTTGGATACGTACATCTTCATTGTATGTGTGTATTTTTTGGTATTTCTTCTCCTTCGTCTTGGATTTTTTTTCATTGTTTTATACCAGGTAATAGTTAAACGATCAACATATATTTTAGTTTTATCTTATATTTTTTCGTTATTTTTCTCCGTTTCTGCCTCGTTCGCGTTAGACACAGATGAGGCGATTTTGAGTATAATAGGAAGCGCTACACATCCGCTATATGGGTGGCCCTTTTAGACCTGCAGTGCCGTGTTTGGGGACAAACAACTCTTATTCCAAGTGTTTTGTTCCAAAAAAGGCGGAGAGGGGGGGGGGACGGTCGCAGAGGAACCGTTGTTGACGAAAGCAGATGCGGCACACGTATTACGTATAGTTTCTGTAGTTCGTTTTTTTGCGGTTTTGGTTCTTTATTTTTGCTTTGTATAGCGTGGCAAATCTCCTTCCGAGGGGTGGGACAAGTTTTTGTTCCGATTCGTTTTGTTCCTCTGTTTCTTTCCATTTTTTTCATATTTTAACACACGCTAGAGTGCGTGTGTCGTGCCTGTCGTATTCAGTACGATGACATGGCATTGCATTGTCTACTCTGCTTACTGCATAACGATGTAGTTAGTGCCTCCGTCGCGGAGTCTGACCAAAAAAATATGCCTGACCGGGGCTTTTTGCGCCATAACTTCTGCTGCTTCACGCTTCTTGCAACCCCGCTTATAGAATTCGTGAGAATCTCACTATAACTCCCAAAAAGTTCCCCTTTTCCTGGGAAGTCGACGGCACAACCCGCTCAGCGCCACCGCAAGACCCAGCCAACACATCTATTTCGCGGGAATCGCCGGTTGACGACGATTCCTTCATGTGTTTGAGATGCCCCGCGCCGGAAGTGCTGCCCCAAAGGCAACTCGAAACAACCTCACCGAAAAATAAAGGCACCGACTGGTCAAGCATCTGCTGAAAGGCAGCAACAATGGCAGACTCGCCCGGGGCGACCCGAAGAAAGCTGCTGCACACTTCTCCCGCTCGTACGAGCAAGTCTCGGGGGTGTGGAGGCGGTACAAGCAGCAAACAGCAGACGGCGTGGATGTCAACTTACGCAACGGACGCTTCGGACACACTCCGGCAGACGAGGAACGGACTTGGAGGAAGTGAAAGAGGCCCTGAAGGGCATCCCGTTCAAGAATCGAACGACAATGAGAGGCCTTGCCTCTCAGCTGGGCGTTGATAGAAGCAAAAGCTGCACCGCAATCTCTCTAACCTCGGCTTGCGCGCGGAGTCACGATTCCTGAAGCCGTACCTCACTGACGCCGGCAAACAACGGAGGCTGGCGTGGGCCCTGTGTTGGGAGAGGAAAAGTCACGATCGTGCCCGCGTTCACGACAACATGCAACGTCATTCACAACGTCATGGTCGACGAGAAATGGTTTTACAGGTTTAAACAAAGGTCCGAAATAATACCTGGGGGCGGACAAATAGCTACCCGTTCACGACGTCCAACACAAATCCCACATCCAGAGGGCCATGTTTCTGGCAGCCGTCGAGCGGCCGCGTACGGACGCAGCTGCAAACCGAGACTTCGACGGGAAAACCGGCATCTTCCCGATTACGAGGCGGGTGCCTGCACAACTCAACCGCAGGAACAGGGCTGCCGGTACCATTTTTTTTTTTTTTTATTCTTCCCATCCCATTCATTATCTTCGCACATCTTCTTCTCTCTCTCCTTCCAACTCGTAACTCAGATCCGGGGTCACATAGCAGGCTCTTCTCCCCCCTTCCCGCTACGGTACGTGCCTTCATTTTTATCGCGAGAAGATTTCAGCCTTTTCTTCCCTCGTCGACTCGCATCGAATTGTGCCTACCCACGCTGCAAGGCGCTCTCAACAATTGAATCCCTTTTTTATTTTTTATTTTTGCAAATAAAGTCAAAGTCCGACCCTCCTGGGGCTCGAACCCAGGACTCAAACAAGTAGAATTCGAGGTTAACCACTTGAACCACCGGGGCGACCGGAGACGAAAGATGGTCGACGAAGGCCGTTCACACGCAGGAGATGGTAGACGAGGTGTTTCCCGCCATCAAAAGCGCACGTGGCCGCGTGGCCCATCAGAGGTCAATGTGCAACAGGACAACGTGCAGGCCCACGGGATCGACGACCCGGACGGTGTGGTGTCGGGTACCGCTGACGGCTGGAAAATCGGACTCATCAACCAGCCACCCAACGTCCCTGCCACCAACATCCTCGGCCTGGGTTTTTTAACTCCTTCCAGCCCCTCCAGGACCGAACGACGCTACGCACGGTTGACAAGCTCGTCGCGGAGATTGAAAGGGTTTTCGCCGTACAGGATTCGGGCCTCATGGTGAAAAATATGATGAAAAATGTGAAAAACCAAGGGATGGTATCCGGGCATCCATCCCTGGCCACCCTCCAGGTTTTTTATTTTTTTTTCACCACCATATCGAAAAAACGCCTCCTCGGTGTTTTCCGTCTCTCAATAGACTTGTTTCACTCGATTATAGACTGTTCTCAAATCCTGCTAATCTCGAGTCACATTGAGTAGTACTGGTACGAAGTATTACTAGATTGATAGCAGCCCAGGCTGCTTCGTACGCCCGAAACCGCTGCTCTACTGACTGTAATTGGCATGTAGTATTAATACTACTGTCGTCGTACTGGTTGTCGACATGCGCATGTATCGTACGTACATAGAGTATTCTTTCCAGCACTCGGTACGTGTTCACAGACTGCAGCAGAGCATCAGAGCATCAGTGAATCAGTCGAATGAAATTGAAAGTATCAAAATAATGAAAAAAACGAGCGGAGAGCGGAGAGCCCACAAAACTACTAACTCACCTGAGCGAGACGGACCTGAGATGTGTAACCTGAGCATGTGAAAGTGAGCTATTTTTTTGGATTTAAAACCTCCCAATTTTGAATTTCGGTTCGATAGACCTTCCGTGCACGTGTATCACAAATATGAATGGAAATGTAATCGCAAAATAATATTGTTGTTAGCGGACTACCCGTATTTTTTAGATATAGACTAATAACGTTGCGACGACGAGAAAGACGAAAGACGCCGACAGCACGATACAACAGCGCGGCGGCTGCAGCAGTGGCACCAACATTGCATCCCTTTCTTTCCCTGCACCTCTACGTTCACGTGAAATAAAGCCTACCTGGTAATAATTCATGGTATTATTAATATTAATAGTACGACATGACATCTCATGATACGGCGGTATCATGGCATCTCATGATACGGCGGTATACCAGATATGCTCAGGTTGGGTACGTACTCCAAGGTACCAGCTATGCAGTACTAGTAGTAGTTTTTTTTGTGTATATACCAGTAGTTTCCAAAAAGAACAATTGAACGGACAACATCGCCGAGATGGTCTATTAATAGTTTTGCTTACCCTCGAACTAAAAAGGTTTATCAAATCCCACCCTGTTAAATTTCGAATTTATTCGCAAAAATAAAATAATCAACTCCTGTGACAGCGCCTGGTACAGCGTGGGTCTGTGCCATACAGCAGTATATAGGCGCAATTCGACGCGAGTCGAGGAGGGATGAAAGGGCTGAAGGCTGAATGAGGTCTTCTCGCGATAAAAAAGCGAGAAACTAGACGTAGCGGGGAGGGGGAGGAGAGCCTGTCAAAAGGGGAACCCCGATCTGAGCGACAGGTATGATACGTGCGAAGGACGGGGAAAAAGGGCGAAGATTACATATGGGATGGAAAAAAGGAGAAAAAAAAAAAGAAGAGAGGAGAGGCAACAAACAGACAAATCGGAAAAATGGGAACGAAACAAAAAATGAGAACGGACGGGTTTTTTTAGAAAGCAAACCAATTGTGTACAACTCCAAGAAAAAAAGTTGACAGTCCTGTGGGGCTGTACAGCAGCCTTCGAATGAGCTGTCGCTCACGCTGGATGTCCTCGGCATCGCCGCGGTAGCCAGCATCTAGATAAATCACAATAGAGCCAGCATATATCGCTTTTTGCGCCCACCCGAAGGCACGAGATGGAGCATGACCGTTCTGACGAGCTCCTCTCACAGGGCTGGCCAAGGGTTTCACAGGATCATTTTGGTTATCTGATACACCACATGGTTCTGGAGATACGGCTTGGTTCTAATTTTAGGCTTCGTTCCCATTTTTCCGATTTGTCTGTTAACAGGAGAGGGGCAGTAGGTTGAAAGCCTACTATTCCGTAACTTGAACTCCGTACGTGCTTCATCTGCATGTTCGACTTCGCTCCAAGGACAAACATAAGTACCAGGTATATAGACTCAATTTGGTACCTGGTACCATTTATGTGCGAGGAGGATTTTAATCTCTTATTATAAATCGTAAAAAAACATTAAGGCAATAAGGATACACGTATAAAATATATAAAAGGTACTGCTGTACACCCGACTACCTGGTACCTATTTACGGGACCTAGACAGGGGGGTTCCGGAGAGATGTACTCGATCTCATGAATGGCCGTAGTCGTATGACCCAGACAGGGGGGGGATACTAAAACAAAGTACAATACAAAACTGAAAAACTCGCGAAGAGTAGTTTCCGTTCAGGAATCACACCGCACTCATTTTTTTCCCTCATTTTGACATTTTGACCCGTCTTAACGTGACACCTTTTTATGATAATCAAATAGGAAAAAATGAACTTGATTCAATTTGTGTGGAATTTCGTGAAAAAACATGCCTTTCCCGTAGTTCAACAAAAAAAGGAATAACGCACACAAGGGCAAACGAGCACAGGCAACCAACAAGGCGAGCGACGGCTCGTGTCCTCCCCGGGGCGCCGCGGTCAGCGGCAGATTGTTTCTGCCGGCACCGCCGGTGAGGCTATCGCTCTTGGGACGTCTTGGGTGGCTGGCGCCGCCCCGAAGCCTCACGCAGACACCAGCAACGGGGATACAGCGATCAAACTTTTGACCGAAGCCGTCACCTGGTCGGTGCTCGTGTGGTTTGCAGACACGAGGGATGGAGAACTGGGTTTACGACGTCCTTGTAAATATTCGAACGTCCTCGTGAATTTTCGAGGCGCCGCAGCTGGTCTACTCTGTGCTAGAGACCGTCGGACCTCGCGCTGCGGCTGCTCCGGAGGCCCTATCTCTCGGGAATGGTGGATCTCACCTGTGAAGCAGTCGAAGACACGGCTCACGCGGCTTCGGTTTCAGGAACATGCCACGTCGAGTTGGACAAACTCCCCAATTTGAATGACACGAAAGAGCAAAAGTCCCAAAAGGCCTCTTGTCGAATTCGTTTCTACCAGGTACCAGGTATGTTTTACTCGAATCAAATGTCAAATGCCTGCTTGGTGATTCACTTTTCGACCCATCAGATGCAAACCAAATCAGACGAAGAAAATATTGGCGGGAGTCGCTTGCTCGTGTTTGATATTAATAATATTACGTACGAAGTCGTTTTCGTTTTATCTTTCTGTCGGGCATTCCTGATTGCGTTCGCATTTCGTGTGTACCTGCATGGTCAATTAAAACGAAATACCAGGTACTAAATACCTTTCATACATGGATGATAATGTTGACATCCAGAACTTACGAAAATACCGAAATGTGCAATGTGTTTGGCAAAAGTTCCGCGATAAAATATCTCGTACGAGTCGAAAACAAAAAAATGCCGTACGGCGTATTTCTGTTGCCGTTTTCGTTTTTGTGTAACAACCAGTTGTTGTTGTCGTTGTTCTCACATTAACCCTTGACTCTTGTCCAAAATACAGGATATATATATTGCCGGTCGCCCCGGTGGTTCAAGTGGTTAACGTCGAATTCTACTTGTTCGAGTCCTGGATTCGAGCCCCAGGTGGGTCGGACTTTGACTTTTATTTGCAAAAATAAAAATAAAAAAGGATTCAATTGTTGAGAGCGCCTTGCAGCGTGGGTAGGCACAATTAATAATTGCAGCGTGGGTAGGCACAATTCGATGCGAGTCGACGAGGGAAGAAAAGGCTGAAATCTTCTCGCGATAAAAATGAAGGCACGTACCGTAGCGGGAAGGGGGTAGAAGAGCCTGCTATGTGACCCCGGATCTGAGTTACGAGTTGGAAGGAGAGAGAGAAGATGTGTGAAGATAATAGATGAGATGAGAAAAAAAAAAAAAAAAAAATGCTGACATGACAGGCTCCAAAAAACTGGAGCGGAATAAATAACACCTCGAGGAAAAAAAAGGTAAATCAAAACTGGAAGTATCGAGTATTCGTTCATGTAGTTCTTATTTCCATGATAGCTGGTGCCTGGTACATTTGATGGAGTGCCTGGTATATACTGGCTGGTGTAGGATACCTACAATCATACGCCATACGAAATACAAGCAAAACTGCTACCACAGCTACCAGTGTGTGTGTGTAGTATTAATAGGCACATACGATACCTGTATTCATACACACATAATATTTTGATGCTGCTAAAACGAAGACTACGCACACGTGAACACACGAATATCATACCTGGTACCAGGTACCTGGCAACAGGCACTAGGCAGCAGTAGTGGCAAAGCGCAAGGAAGAAGGACTTTTGCAGTTGAGGAGTCGCACGACAGAGAGGCTGTACGTATACCAGGGAAGGAGGCGAAAATAAATATCATAGAGTAAAAAATAGAACGAAAACAGTAAATACGCACGTACGTACTCGTATGACACCGAAATAATGCAATACCTGGTACACGTACATAACGAGAAAATATATAAAGAGGAAAGCCCTTTCGTTTGGACGGACCCAACAGCAGCATCAGCAGCAGCAGCACCATACCATATCATCGTCTCGACAACAGCCCCCCGCCGCCCCCCCTGTCCCCTATACACGTAACCAAACACGTATACCAGGTATAATATAGCCCAAACGCACTACGTACGCCCCCACAAAAAACTTAACTTGCACCGAAAAACTGAATAGAATGTAGCCCATAGAATGGGCCATAGGGTCAGATCATACCAGGAGATAGGTGGCAGGTATGCTACCTATATGTAGATGAGTCGGTGGCAGCTGGTACGTACCTGGTAGTGGGGTATAATGGGGTGCATTCCTACTCTGTTTTTCGTACTACTGCCGTGCTACAAGTCGTTTACAAGAAGCGAAGGAGGCTCTCACCGCAAGTTGTTGCGCCCGCCCGCCTGCGCCGCCAGACTGTTGCAGCTGCTGCTGTTGCTGCTGACGAGAGTAAGACGAGGTAGACACGGAGGCAGAGGCAGAGGAGTGCCGGGATAGCGCAACCTGCTGCGGCGGCATATCGTGCTGCTGCTGCTGCTGCTGTTGCTGCTGCTGATGTTGGCGCAGAACGTGCTGGGGAGCTGATGCCGGTCGCACGCCCCCCCCCCCCCCAACCATTTCAGGACTGCTGCTGCGGCGGTGGACCAGCCCCGATCGGTGTCGAGAACTGCTGGGCAATTGGTCAGAACCACCAGGCGGAGATTTCAGGGAGGATGATGATGACCCTCCCGACTGATGCCCTCCCCCGCCCCCACCCCCGCCCCCACCACCTCCTCCTCCTCCCCCTCCCCCGCCTCCTCCCTGATGTGCCATTCTCATTGCCGTCATGTTCTTGAGGTCTTGCACTGTCATCCCCAGTCTGGAAGGGCCGCCGCTGTTTGAATCGGACGAGCCGTGGATGTCTCGAGGATCAC
Source organism: Nereocystis luetkeana (assembly GCA_031213475.1). Lineage (NCBI taxonomy): Eukaryota > Phaeophyceae > Laminariales > Laminariaceae > Nereocystis > Nereocystis luetkeana. Next base: position 18,844 of record JARUPZ010001342.1, read on the forward strand.
GCGGTAGCATCGGGAGCTCGTGCCCCCCACGTTCCAAGAGCGCGGATGAAGACGAGTGTTGCTGCTGTAGGTGAAGGTGGTGAGGTTGTTGTTGCTGCTGCTGCTGCTGCTGCTGTTGTTGTTGCTGCTGCTGCTGCTGCTGCTGCTGCTGGTGACGAAGCTGCATGGTGCGGGCGGCGGCGGCGGTGCTGCTGCCTCCCCCCTGCATCAGAGGCTGCTGATGCTGCTGCTGCTGCTGCTGCTGTTGGTGGTAGTGTTGGTGTTGGTCTTCGTAAGAAGAGGAGGGGAAACCGTTCGTGTATCGCGTTTCTGAATTTGGCGACCAGCGCTCCGGGGAAGACAGCGCCCTGCGTTCATGGCGCGCGAAATTAACTTCTCGAGGGAGGTGTCCAGAGGGTCTGCTAATTGTTTCCCCCGCGCAGAAGGTTGGTTCGGAACGACGGGACGAGCGTGCAAACGAGGTCGTGGTGAGGAAGAGTTACTTGGTGGCAAGGAGGAAGACCGAGTAGGGCTCCAAACTCGATGAAAAAAATGTAACAAAAATATGTTTCACATTTCTTTCGAGCATCGGAGAAAAAGGAGGAAGCTCGCGCGTGATGCCATCTGGGTCACGCTGGGCATGCACAGTAACGCAGGGTGGTTCCTCTTGTGCAACCTGGCGGAGCTGCTGCTGCTAGGCACGGGTCGAGAGGCAGCGCCCTATTGGTTGCCCTAGTTAGAGGCAAAAAGAGGATGCAACCCGCGAGACAACAGACCCAGGTTTCATTAAAAAATCTCATACGCACACGCATCAAAAAAAATCCCGACAAAAGAGAGGATAGCATTGCGCTCGTCCAGGCCACTCGTTATTGTCCTACCAACAAGACGGCGCGTGCCCTCCATTCCAACCGTGCGTACACTCACCCGTCCATCTGCTGTGGCTCTCTGCTCCTTGCTCCCTCTCTCTCTCCTGCTATTTATGATACCGTCGTGTCGATGTGGCAACATGTACGAGAATATTGAGGCCCTACAGGAACGGGGTACGTACGGACTCTGCCCCCCCCTCTCATTCCTGGAATCTCCCCCCGGTATATTTCTCGGCCTTTTTTTTCCGGCTTTTGGTTTTTTCCAAGTTTTGAATTTTCGTATTTTCGTATATTTTCGAGAGAATTCATACCATGATACGGCTGATCGATGACACAGGACAGCGGGGAGTGGGAGCGAAAAACATCACAGGCAGGTGCAGTAGGTACGTAGGGTATCGGTACGTACAAATCGTTCGTAGGGCGCAACTACTCTCCTCGCAATCAACGACAGACCCCCTCCGTGCTGCTGTGTGTGGACGCCAGGCCCCTGGTTATTCTCCTCCGCCTTGCTTCGTACCGTACCTCTTATGTCATATTAATAGATAATAATAGTTATTAGTATATCCGATGGAGACAGGCACTTTGGCCATTGTTTTTTTCCTCAACATCAGCCGCTGAAAAAAATCCTATTATTTGTATAAAAAATACCAGGTATGGTATTTTGTGCACATGATGGGTCCTAATTACTATATTATGTGGCCCCCCGTGATAGTTACATCACTCCACATTACCTCGTACTCACTCACTATCCACACATTTTGTACAAGCATTCTATTATATATAGTGATAAAAACAGCAAAAGACTTAATTATAAGTATTTGCATAAAGTATCAAGACAACACAGACAGCTTGGACATCTTGTAAATAATACCTGTTTTTACAGCGGTACAGGAGCAACAGTAAGAATAGTATAAACTCACTCGAACAGAACGACGTCTTCTTCAGTAGTAGTAGTAGTATTGATAGTAGTAGTAGTAGTAGTAGTAGTAGTAGTAGTAGTAGTAGTAGTAGTAGTAGTAGTAGTAGTAGTAGTAGTGGTAGTAGTAGTAGTAGTAGTAGTAGTAGTAGTAGTAGTAGTAGTAGTAGTAGTAGTAGTAGTAGTAGTAGTAGTAGTAGTAGTAGTAGTAGTAGTATAGTAGTAGTAGTAGTAGTAGTAGTAGTAGTAGTAGTAGTAGTAGTAGTAGTAGTAGTAGTAGTAGTAGTAGTAGTAGTAGTAGTAGTAGTAGTAGTAGTAGTAGTAGTAGTAGTAGTAGTAGTAGTAGTAGTAGTAGTAGTAGTAGTAGTAGTAGTAGTAGTAGTAGTAGTAGTAGTAGTAGTAGTAGTAGTAGTAGTAGTAGTAGTAGTAGTAGTAGTAGTAGTAGTAGTAGTAGTAGTAGTAGTAGTAGTAGTAGTAGTAGTAGTAGTAGTAGTAGTAGTAGTAGTAGTAGTAGTAGTAGTAGTAGTAGTAGTAGTAGTAGTAGTAGTAGTAGTAGTAGTAGTAGTAGTAGTAGTAGTAGTAGTAGTAGTAGTAGTAGTAGTAGTAGTAGTAGTAGTAGTAGTAGTAGTAGTAGTAGTAGTAGTAGTAGTAGTAGTAGTAGTAGTAGTAGTAGTAGTAGTAGTAGTAGTAGTAGTAGTAGTAGTAGTAGTAGTAGTAGTAGTAGTAGTAGTAGTAGTAGTAGTAGTAGTAGTAGTAGTAGTAGTAGTAGTAGTAGTAGTAGTAGTAGTAGTAGTAGTAGTAGTAGTAGTAGTAGTAGTAGTAGTAGTAGTAGTAGTAGTAGTAGTAGTAGTAGTAGTAGTAGTAGTAGTAGTAGTAGTAGTAGTAGTAGTAGTAGTAGTAGTAGTAGTAGTAGTAGTAGTAGTAGTAGTAGTAGTAGTAGTAGTAGTAGTAGTAGTAGTAGTAGTAGTAGTAGTAGTAGTAGTAGTAGTAGTAGTAGTAGTAGTAGTATAGTAGTAGTAGT